>JAUYWH010000020.1:1837611-1865647 GCA_034779795.1 Ctenopoma multispine
AGGCTCATGGTGGGCGGCCATCTGCCTCGACCGGTTGGGGTGAGTGGACAGAGGAGAGAGAAAAGAACAACAGGCAAATCAGAGACAACAACAACAAGCAGCAGACAAAACACTAATCAGGTTGGTAGGGCCAGCTGCTGCACACTGGATATCATACAGCTCCGAGCTGGGGATTCCTGCAGAGATGTACAGAGAGGAAGAAGCAGAACTACGGGAGAGATAAGACACACATAACACATTAATAGCATTATTGGCATATGAGCTCGAACTATAAGCTTTATCAAAAAGGAAGGTCTCTCGCCTAGTCTTAAAGGTAGAGAGGGTGTCTGCTTTCCGAACATGAAGAGGGAACTGGTTCTATAGGAGAGGAGCTTGATAGCTAAAGGCTCTGCCTCCCATTCTAAAATCTGGAAACTCCAGGAACCACAAGTAGACCAGCACTCTGAGAGCGAAGTGCTCTGCTGAGGCAGTATGGATCTATGAGGTATTTAATATCATGGAGCCTGATCACTAAGTGCTTTGTATGTTCAGTCTGTCTCATATGTCCCTTACACACAGTAACAGTCTGCAGGTACTGCTGAATCCAGGGATCGAGCCAACAGCCCCAAGGAAATGCCAGGATTTTCTGAGTGTTCATTTTCATTATGACCACGCAACACAAGCTCAAACCCACCACAGAATATAATGCAGTCTTTTATCTTGGACAAAATGTTTTGTTTTTTGTCCCCCTCCTCATTAAGTCATCTCGTTATGTCCTGTCCTGTAGCTTTCATTAAGCTGTGTAGTAATATTCACGTTGCCAAACATAACATGACACATGGCATTTTCCATGTAGCTCCTAGTCTGTTCATGTTTTCTCTCTTTTTAAGGAAAATGTATTAAATTTGTATCACCTGTCTGAATCCAGGCTCGTTCTGTTCCTGATAGCTGACAGAGGAGGCAGGTGAAACAAAAGCTCCAGTCTCAGGACATACAATTAGCCAGGACTTCTTCTCATACCAGTTTCTGGAGAAAGACTTGTCTTAGTTATCTGATTTTGATGTCCGACTGCTGAATCTTTAAGCCTAATCTTTTTTCTCTGGGGTTCTACTGTGAATCGGTTCAGTTTTTAGCAACTGAAGTTGTATTATCCTGCTCCTCCGACAAACAAAACACAAGCGTCACGGTAAAATTTTGCTTTAATTTCAAGGCCCAGAGCTGTGACGTCTGTTTTTGTGGGTGGGCTTTGTGCGCAAAATTGCACCCCAAGGTTCTCCTAGACTTTGTATTGGAGGAGATTCCAATGCGCATGCACCAGTTATAGCGTAGGTCTATGGTAAAAAATCTTTTGCCCTAAAGGAAGAGAAAATATGTCACATATAAATATACAAATATGTCATATTGAGTTATGGTAAATGAGTGAGAGAACATTTTTAAACAACACATAAATACAGATTATACACTGTACTCTGTATAATGTATAGATTGTTTATTTAAATTTTCATGATTTTCTAAAATTATTTTATGTGATTCCCATCATCTACATGTGAGACAGGTGGGGCGGCGTATTGTGTTAAGTAAGTAAGTATTGTGTTATGTGTTATATCAAGTTTATTATTACTGTGATACTTAAGGCTTGTGGTTGTCTGGTAAAACTGGCATGGGGCTGTGTTGGTAAAGTAAATGCAGTGTCAAGAGGTGTGCTCCTGCCCTTCATGCACACAACAAGACAAGAGTAGACACTGAACTGTAATAATAAATAAAAAATCTCCTGCACATGTTTCAGATAAATTACAAGCATTGTTGACAGTCAACAGAGTCAAGCCCGGGGCCGAGCTGTGCACATAAGTTTTAAATTACCAATACCAAGGCATTAGATTTTAATTAGACATTTGAATTTGCGTTGCTTGTCGGTGTAGTATGGTGCAAAGTCCTAAGTGCACATCTACAGGTAGAAGTAGAGAAAAAGATAGGTGGATAAGCTTGTTCATATGACGCAGTGCAAAATGAGTTAATGATAACAAGTTGTTCCAGCATATGCACAGAAGTAACAAGAATTTAATGACTTTTATCGGTATTATCATTAATGACTAAAACAGGTTGTGTGTTCTAGTTATTCTGTTCACCCATAAACAGTAAATTATTTATTTTCACAACAGAACAGGTTTCCACTGATAGCTGATCCTAATGTGCCACAGCACAAATGGATGGAAATTTATTATATGTAAACTGCAATCACACAGTTCAGTTGTTGTGATTAATCACTATAGTGTAGTGTCGGCAACACGTGGGTTTAGATCTTTAAAACACTAACTTGTAAACATATTTTTGCACTGACCTTTACTTTTTTGTACAATAATACCAGTTTTTTCTACGCTAAGTCAGGAATACCCAAAGCCAAACCACAAACCTGTTGCTTGACTAGTGGCCGATCAGTTCTCAACAATTCTCAACTTTAGACTGTAATATATATGTTTTATTAAAGACACAGTATTTTTTCTTAAAACATAAAGTAAATTAACATAGCATAAAGTACGTGACGGGAGTAGCATGTATTTGTAGCCAGTGAAAAATTATGACCTCTGTGGGGACCTAATGTTAAACTGTAAGTAAGCAAAAACCCACCTATATACATTTTTCAGAACTGACAACAGGGAACAAATAGACCGGTGAATGAAGAATCAGTTACAGTTACATATTTGGACTGAGGAAGTTAGCAAATCTGATGAATTGCTCATTGTCTTTGTACTATTTGGCAAGTGGCTTCTAAGAATACTGCATTAGAGTATGTGACATTCTGAAAATCTGAAATAAATAGAAAAATTCAATAAATAGGAAATACTAAAATGACTGCAATGTGACTGCTGCGATCCTCACACACATCTGTCCCCAGACACCCAGTTTGAGGACCCTGCAAGAGAAAAGAGACATTCTCCAATGGAGCGTAGTGTAGTACTGAGAAGGATAAGCTTTGAGTACAATGCTAAAAGGTAAAAAAACATTACAAAATCAACTGTGTTGCTTTGTGAGTCTTTTTGTCTTCAGAATTTGAGAATATCAGTACAATGTTTTATCATTGAAGTTTCATTTGGATATCTTAGAGCAAAGCCTGAGGCTTCCTCTCACTGTCACACTGAGCAAGTAGTGGGTTGGGAGACCTGTCAAAAACGATTAAATACATGGACTGGACCTGCCAGAGAATCACTATCTGGTTACTCAAGAGGATCAATGTTTTAATGATGTATACATACATTTATAAATTAACGCGGCAGGATGCTGCAAAAGTAATCTACAAGAGGAAATAGACATACATTTTATGTCTGTTAAAATTAGATGCTTCCAGAGCATTGGAATGGGGTAATACTAACTGCTAAAACTGGTACTGTTATGGTTAACTTGACTGATGAAATGGAACTTGGTCAATTTTGGGTATGACGTCATTTCCACACTTTCACTTCTGAGGTAAATGAAACAGAGCAATTTGTACTGTATATTTAGTTGCTGCTATGCTTGAATTATTATTACAAATGTATAAAATTTACAGTTGGAGCAGAATGGTGCTTTTTTATTTAGTTGGCAGGGCATTGAACACACTATGTTTTGCCACCGACCTCAACTAAAAAAGTCTAGGGCAGTATCAGTAATGCCAGCCTAGTCCAATAAAAAATCATCATCAGCTCTATCTGAGCTGAAATTGAAACTCTTGTCTTGTCTCCTCTCCAGTATCCTCATTTTGCCACATGTGGTCACCGCTTGTTTTATAGAGAGAGCAGGAACAAATGTAGGTCAGTCCTCAAGTCCCACTATTGCCCCAGCATGTTTAAAAGTTTTATGTTATCTGGAACCAAACACAGTAGCAATGCTTGCAGCTGTCAAATAATACAGACCACTCTGCAACACATCTATACACTGGTTACACTATGAATAACAGAGGAGCACTGTAGTTATAGTTGTAGCTATGCTCTATATTGTGATGGCAACCTGCATAAACTTTATGAGGATTTAGAGAACTTTAAGGCATTTTGGGCTTATTAGGGCTAGATTTTACCTTAAAAAGTGCTGTGAAAAAGTATTTTCCCCCCTCGCTGATTTTATTATTTCTTATTTGTCACACTTACATGATTAAGATCATCAAACAAATTTTAATTATGCAAAGAGAAACCTGAATAAATACAAATGTATCTACGAATAAATAAATAATGATTTCAATTAATAAGGGAAAAAAGCTGTCCATACAAGAAAGGCTATGTAAGGGTATTTAAAAAAATCCTCTTTTTTTTTTTCATCACTGGCTCTTCTGCTACTATAAATGCCACCTTGCATAAATCTTTGAGCAATGATTGGGTAATTTGGTTTAGTCAAGAAATTCATAAATAAGGAAGAAAGGAAGAAAACCAAGCTCTAATCTCATTAACAGTCATTTAGTATTAGCAGTGGCATGTGGTAAAAAATAGAAATTGACATATTTTTGGCCAACCCTGGCTGCAGTGTCAAGCAGATGTTGCGTAGTTGGTATGCAGGTCATTTTTAGGCACAGGGTGTCCCTTCTCAGCACTTTGCCCCAGGGATGGAGATGTCCTTATGATTTGGAGAAGCCATGGAGGTCATAGCCTGGCTGTCATTCAAGAGGTAGATAGGACAAAGGAACACAGGAGTGGGAGGAGGAGGAAAAAAGAAAGTAGAGAGACAGACAGGTCTTCTCCTATGAAAAGCAGATACAAGGTGTCAGGAGGTTATGATCTTTTTGTATCTTGAAGAGCCTAAAGAAAAAAAGAGAAACAGAATGGAATGAGAAGTACAGAAATACAAGGAGAAAAATGTGAAAGCACTGGGGAAATCTCTGAGGTCTAAACAGTAGATACAGAGGACATAAGAGGGGACCAAGAAATTCAACCAACCAACTTTCTTGGTCATCCTTTCTGAAGACAGGGGCAACACTCTTCTGAGACATCAAAGCCTCTTATTCTCATGCTCTGTTTAATCATGATTCAAAAGGATATGATCTTTTCTCTCATAAGCTGTTAGCAATAGTGCCAGTCGCTGTTTGATATTGCTGATCGAAGTTTTTTTATTTTTCTTGCTGGTCAGGAAAATCTTGGGAAGCATTGCATAGAGAGTTATTCAGAAAGTATGTTGTGTATGTATTCTATAAGGTTGCATGGTCATATAGTAAGTTATCATCCATCTCTAAATGATTCATTGCAGAATTTTTCACTTTGACCTGAACTGTCTGCAGCCTGCTTTGAACATCAGCAAAAAGGTGCTTTGAGCTAAATGCTAATGTCAGTGTGCTGACATATTGGAAAAATTCAAATTACGACCTCATGGTGCAAGATGTAGAAGATAGGGATCACAAAAGTCATTGAAATAGCCCTTGTTGGGTTGGGGTCAGGAAAAATGTGGGCACTAAATTGTATGGCAAAACAGTACTTGCTGGAATATTTGACTGAAAGCTGCAATTGTCAAACTCATGTCGGCAACCAAAGTTATTAGGTGTCATCATCTGGGAACCATGAATATCTGTAAAGTTTATGACAATCTAACCTTGCTAAATACGTTCTATAGAGGGTATACACTGTGAGATTTTGTTTTGTCCAAGATGAAAGGTGACCAAACATGGCCCAAAGTGGTGGAACCTAAGTCACACTGTTAGTAAGGTTCAAATATGGCTATTGTCATGGTCTTGGAATTAAGGTAACCATGGTCTGCAAACACATTGTAAAAATAATAATCATTATATTTAAGATGTAACCACATTCTACATTTATCAAGTAAAACATTTCAACTTAATACCTAACTCTAAACTGAGAAAACTCTTACTATAATAAAAAGTTCTTTACTATAGGAAACATCTTAAACTAACAAGGCAATTGTAACTCCTTACTGCTTCTGCTGCATCTCTTTGCAATTACCTGTAGATATAGAGAATCCAACAAACAATTTTATACAGTCAATGCATTCAGAATCAGAGCTTCATTAAAGCTGTTCAGTCTGGCTGTATTAAAACTATGCATCCAGTATGCTTCTCTTTTACCAGATTTTCTTTTGTTAGGTTTTTAGGCTTAGAAAGGGTTTTGCCTAACAGTGGAAGCTGAGCCATATTTTTCATCAATGTAATGGTAATGTAGTACCATAATTTACGTAAACATTACTTCTCACTCCCTTATGTTGGACTATTCTCATTTTAGGATATTGTTTGGTGTGGCCAAAGAAAAAAACATGGCCTGAAACCACATTGTTTTTCTTGTACCAAATTATGATTTGGTTATTTTGACAGGAATAGTACATTAGTACATATATTGTATGATCTTTCAGTTTCCTTTCTGAAGGGCTTGGGAACTCCATTTTCTGACCTAGACCTAATGTGAGATATATAAATTCACGCTGTACTTAAGGCCTTGATGGCTTATAACAGCGACACATTCAAATGCAAGTGTCACACTTGAAATTAACATTACACCTTTTATCTTACTTGTAAATGAGCTACTGATCTGGCAAATACCAAAAGGAAAGTATTTTACTTCTGTTTTTGGACTTTACCACTTCCTAGGGGGGAAATATTTGGCTCATTACCAGCTAAATGATCCACTATGTTCACCAGACAGTAAGTTTTTGTAGAGTTTTACTGAAGAATGCTGATTGCTGCAGCAAAAGGGAAAAAAAAGTGCTGCTGTGAAAACTGTAGGCTGGACAGCGAAGCAACCTTCCCCTATTTTTGCTTTTCATTTATCTGCCATGACTTCCTTTACTGTGAATCCTGTGGGAGAGTGGGCAAAGCCTGTTTACTTTGACTCCCAAAGAAGTTTCAGGGTCAGCCATTAATATGCCTAAAAGTGGCTTAGCCCCGGGTGAAGAATATTGAAGTGAGATGCAACAAAAGCAGCAGAGATATGTCAGAGCCAAGGACAAACAGATTGGCGCTCTATACAGATGCCAGAGTAGGACGCTATTAGATTATCTGTAAATGTGAATACTCCCGCCGACATTTAACGGGAGGCTGAAAACAGATCCATATTTTGCTGGAGGGACTTGCGACGCGGACACAAATACTATTAAAAGGTCTTAAAAAAGACGGACACTTCATTATTCTGGTGCCACTGCCGCTGCCACTACCACTACTACAGTACACACACCGACACTGCAAACAGTAGGTGAATTGATACCAGCAGAGAGTGGGTAATTAGACAAATGTATTCTCTCAAAAACTGACTTAGACAGATGACACAAATGTTAAAACATTTTAGTCTTCACTTTAACACACAGTCAAAGAGCTAGACGTAGGGTTAGGTTGGGGTTAGACAATAAGCTCTGATACTTAAGGCTATGAGAAGGAGCTAGTAAATGTATAATGTCAACGAGATAAAGACAAACCTGTTTACTTCTGTACTTGTGGGTTTCTTGCTTTGCTGTCATGGCCAATGTAATAACAATAAGACTGGCATTATCATTGTGCCACTGTGCAGAGCAAAGTTATTTTTACACACTATTAATGCCTGCTTTTTATTACTCATCGCTTTACTTTACTGTGATTAGAGCTTTGATTAGTCTGCAGATGGGCTGTTTGGATGTTTTGAACAACCTTTGAACTCAACATCCTCTAAACTCAACCTACTCAGCAGCAGGTAACCCATTCTGCATATCAGATCAGGGCCACCCATATAGCAACCTATGGAATGCTTCTTTATGGCCTGTGACAGACCACATGAAACATTTTATTTAGCTTCGATCGATTCAGATGTCAGTAATTCCAGTTTTCAGTAAACAGTTTTGGTACAGAGAAGCACACACTCCTCTGTCCATTCAGCCACCAACAACACAAGATCTAAACGTATCAGAATCCAAATCACGTTCAGTGGAGGCTGGAGAAGGCAAAAAGTCAAGGGTAATATCCTGTGGTTTTGCTGCTGTTGGAACAAACTGTTACATTACATGTACTGTGTTTGTGTGAACCTGGTGATTTAGCAAACTCATGTAGCTGCCTGTAAGTTGCACTACAGCAAGAAAACAATACTTCAAAGTAAAATGTTGCTCTGGAAATTCAATAAACTTTTTTTAATTAAATAAATAAAAAATGAAAAAGTGATTTTTACATGTTTACTTGTACATTTTTACCAGATAATACTTTTACTTTAATAAAATAATTTAGTACTTTTTACACCTCTCTACTCTTGAATTATTTATTTTTAATAAAAGTGAAATATTAATTGACACCCTAGATGTTATGCAGTCTGGTTCCTGTTTAAGTGTGCTAATACGAAGTGAATATAAATATTAATACGGACAGACAAATGTCAAAGGCAAGACTGAATCCTGTTTTGACATGGTAAGTTTCTCAGGTTCACGTAATATTCATCAGCTCGACTGACTTTGTCCATTAATTTACTAGATTTTACATATTCCCAGGTGGATGTGACTGTCACACAGGATGCATGCTCCACCCTGTATTACAGAGTTGCATGACTGTATGATAATGAAAACATGGTTGGTTTCTGGGGGCTTGACTTAAATCATGGTTGAACAGTGAAAAGAGACTGCCAGGCTTGATGGGGATTAGGATTATAGAGTAGAGTTGTTCAAAGGGAAACTACAATTCCTACCCAGAGAAACTAATCTACTATGACTACAACTACAAGGTTATATGAAGTTGATCTTGAAGGATTATTATATTTTGTATTTATTTTCTTTTAAACTATTTATTTGACAAATGGATGATCTTTGCATTCCTGACACTACTGTCCAAAACAGATGAAAAATCCACAACAAATGTGAACATATCAAGCAGTGTAGCTTCATGCAGAGACACTGCAGTACTGTACTGCACTTCACTGTTGTCAGGTGTGTATGGAACAGAGACAAAGTGTAAGTGAACGCCCATGTATCGCACGTGATCGACCCAAATGCAGAGAGAGAGCAGTGGGGTTGAAAAGCACACGCATTGCTCTTGTAACAGCCATTCGCTATAAGCGGATTGCACCAGGATAGGTGTGTTAGAATAACCAACCAACAAAGAGAGAGAGAGGGAAAGGGAAGTACTCATGGTACCGGAGACATAGTATCCATGCAGCCAGACCACTTGCTCCAAAACCAGCTCCAGGTGGTATGCCTGGAGGGGAAGGGAGTCCAGACAAGGTCACCAGATGCACTGCCTTGGAGAACCAGTCCACAATGGTGAGGATGGTAACAAAGTCCACCCCAATGTGCTAAGAGGGCCGACAAGGGACTGGGAGAAGTTAAAGATCTCCCGGCGACGGTTGATTAGACGACTTGGCCTGGGCGCAGATGCCACTCGCTGGAGAAACTAAATGGTCCTGGAGGGGCCGGGATGTCCAGATGAATGTGCCCATACCAGTGTGAACGTAGAGGCAATTGTGCGGCACAAATGGAGTCCTTCAGAGGCCAGCAAAGAGGGGGCAGAATCCAGTGGGCAGGCAGGATGGGGTCCGGGTCTGGCGGAGGAGCGGATGAGGAGAACTGATGGGAGAGAGCGTCAGCCTTCGTGTGACAGAATGGGGTGGTGGTTAACATCTCGAGGAGATGATGGAAAGCTTGAATGGCCTCTGGAGGAAGATGAAACGGTGTCTTCTGGCTGGTTGGTTTTGTCGGGGTTGCGAGAGGTGCTAAAACCAAACTGAATGAATTGCTGATAGAAATTGCCGGACACCAGAAAGTCACAGCCTCCACCTTCTGGGGATCCACGGCCATGCCCTGGGGAGAGATGGTGTGACCAGTCTTCCACTCATCCCCCTCCCGGATGCGCACGAGGTTGTAAGCACTGCATTGGTCCAGTTTGGTAAAGATCGTCACCCAGGAGAGGGAATACAGAGCAGAAGATAGCAGTGGAAGAGGGTGCAGATTCTTGATGGTGACCTTGTTAACCCCCCTGTAGTCGATGCAGGGACACATGTCTGAGCAGAGAGCAGGTGAGTGGACTTTCTGTTAATATCCTGTCCTAACCAATCCTGGTCGTTTCTCGCAGTCACCTGATCTGCTCACCTGACAACTGTATATGGCTAAACTGCATAACCTGGAACTCTTTATTGCTTAATGTGCAATAAAGTACAATAGAGCAAGAGTTTGACACTTCTAGTGTTCTTACTGACGGTCATAATTGTACTGTCTATCTTGACATTTGTCTTGTGAGTGTGACCTCTGCACAACCACAAAGTAGACCGGTGGTTATTACTTTTTATTTTTGTTGTTTTTGAGTTATACAGTACATTTGATGCCTAACTAGTATTTTGTTGATGTGTTATGCTTAATGTATGAGAACCACTCAAGAGATACATCTTTTAAACTACTTTACTATGCTGTCTTGTATAATCTGCGCACACACAAGGTCCATCAGTCACATTATCCTTGGCACACGTTGGCATCCTGTCGATCAAGCTATAATAGGCCTCAGCTGTGCATTGCACTTGATGATGCTGATAGAAGTTTTCTGCTGAGTAGATCAAATACAGCAGACATTGAATATTTTATGACACAAATCAATGGCAACAAGAGAAGGCTACAAGAGAATACATTTGATTTGTGTCAAAAGTGAGAAGAATGAACTGTGAGATATTAATGTTCATGCTTGCTGTCAATCTTATAACAGTCTTTATGATACTTTTATAGAATTAAGCTTTCACACTTGTCAGAAGTGAATATGACCAGTTTGATGTAGAAACACTACATACTCCATAATTTTTAGACAATCCATTTATGTTGTCATGTGTTCTTTTGAAATGGTGCAAAATGACCCATCCAGTAATCTCTGGAGTTACTATTGCCACAGCTGTCAAGCTCCAGTCCAGTGTTGCATATGTGCACTTTACAGTGATTGAAGTTCAGATTTTACATTGAAATTTGTGGCATATTCTGAAACTTTAAGTCCTTCAGACAGTAGTAAGCAAAAACAAGCTTCTCATTTGTAGTGTGAGAAACAGCAACTAACACTGACAGATTGTATCAGCAAGCTAGAGAGAGAATTAACAACACTGAGTTGGCTGAAAACTTTGTCTCTGACTGACTGAATATCTCCAGCTGACTTGTATGAAAAACCTGTGAAAGGTTTTGAATAATTTGAAGCATGGCACCATGCTGACTTGTGTTGTGTGAAGAAAAGAAAAAAAAAAGACAGAGGCTAAAGCTTGGACAAAATTTGTGAACCCTCACCAGCCACACAGGAGTAAAGTGGAAATTAAAAGACTGTTTGGAAAGTAGTGTTGTTAGTCATGCATAAATTCTCATTAACATTATGTGTTAGATAGTAATTGGCAGCATTAACATTTGTTTCTCTAAAAATGATTTTGTAGAAACTGATGTCTGCAGATTGAGTTATCCACACTCCATACTGGTAGAGGTAAAACAGTACAGGCAGGGAAGGACAAAAATTGTCAACAAGGGGATCAAAAATGAGCAGGCAGGTAGAGAAACTAATTGTTAGACAACTAGGCAAAAAAATATCTGGAAAAAGAGGTGAGCGAATGGGCAGCGTAAATATCACTGAGGCTGATGAGGAAGGTGAGTAGGAGGGTGGATGGATGAGCCACAGTGCTGGGAGATCAGAGCTGGCAGAGCAAGAGGGAAAAAGCCAGGGTTTGAAATGAGAAGAGTGCTTCTCAAAAGCAGAGTTACTAGACTAGATACTGAATGAGCACGTCCGGTCATTACAACAAATTACAACAAATAGTTTATACAGTATGTGAGGAAATACTTATTTTACACTGGTCCTGATCTTTCCACTATCCCTACCCTTTGTACCTAAGCTTAGTCAAGTTGTTTCTGTGCCTCAACATAACCAGATCATCATGGTTTTGTAATTGTGTTTTACAGATCGGGTACAATTTGAGGACATGCAAATATTAGTTAAGATATGATAAGATAATAAAATAATCCTTTATTAGTCCCACAAGTGGGAAATTTGCATGAGAGAGTAGAAGAAAACCACCCTTTTCTGCATTGAGATTAATGAAGCTGACGTTACTTTACTGTTGACAACTGACCAAAAACAATTCACTCATTAATTCAGCAGTAAAAAAACTAAATGTTGAAAAAAAAAACATAAAAAAGATATAGTTTCCCTTTAGTTCTCAGTTGCGTGTTTGCTGCCAGCTGTGCATTCAGGTGCACTGGAGAGGTCTGTAGCGTCCGAATCTATTTGAGATTCTGTGTGATGTACAGCAGTGAAGATGGGACAGCTCTGGCCCAGGATGTGTCTGTGGCAGTTTCCACCCTGCAGCTCTTCATTGTTTCAGTACTGCTGACAGCAGGGTCCTGAGAGGAGCTGGAATCAGAACAGTTGAATATCAACTCAGACACACACACACACACACACACACACACACACACACACACACACACACACACACATTCTCTATGTTCCCTTGAGCTGGTGAGCTGGCTGAGCTACACCTCCATGTTTTGTCATGTCCTTAAAACACACTCTTGGAGCTTCTTCTTCTGTGTGTGTGTGTGTGTGACTTTGTAGGAGGAGGAGAGAGCGCTGCGGGAGTAAATAGAAAGAGGAGTTCTTAGTGCGTGTGTGTGCCTATGCCCCCAAGGGATGTGTTGCGCAACTGGCTGCTACCTTTTATTATCTGTGTATGTGTGTCTGTGTGTGTGTGTGTGTGTCTGAGTGGTGAACTGCCAGTTTGTCATATACCTGTTTGTCTGGTCACTCAACATTCTACATTAAGCTCAGCTCAGTTAGTCAGTCTATATTTTCCATAAAAGGCAGAGAATGAACTTCTATTTACAGTATATTCAGTATATGATGTGCTCATTCTGTTGATGATGTGCAATTTTTCTGTGCACATTATACAAAAAACTGTCCTGTCCTTTCACTTAATGCAAAAATACAGATCCAGTGCTCAGCTTTTTTATAATTTATTTGATTATTTATTATTGTATGTACCCTCGAGAGTCCAGAATTAATATTGTTGAAATGTCATTGAATAATAGCTTAATGGCAGGTAACTTCAATTTATATAGAAATTAATATTAATGTATATCTACACTATAATGCTATTCAAACATAATTAGGTTCCACTGCTGATCTGTACTTCTCAAATCTGGGTTTAAGACACAGTGGGTCATGCACTGAGATCGCCACAAGCAAATTTCATCAACATCCAAAGGAATGCTGAGAAAGGCCTTGCAACAAGCTGGTTAGCTAATGAAGTGACTGGTGGGAGTATTGGGGATGTCTTCAAAATAGGTTTAGGAGGTCAAGAAGCTTGCAGCTCGAGTAAGTAGATAGTGCTGTTTATTTGATGTGTCTTTGCATGTAAAATAGTTCTCAGCACTCAGGCATATCAGAATTTTGGGGCTCCTCTTTCAACAGGCTAAGCTTAGTGAAGCAGCTGCACTGCTCTTGAATTACACCTCTAATGATCGCTAACCGGGTCAAGATACTCCCATTCATCACGGATTTATTTTGAAGACTCAGCTGCAGAATACAGTACGAGCTGCATCTCCGCCAAGATTCGGGCCACATTTCTTATTCAATCTGTGTATTATAGTATAGAAGCTTAGCTGGAGATTGCACAAACGGAGCTTTGGCAGGAGTATGTATTTGTCTGTGTGTACAACAATGTGTCTCATCGTAAACAAACGCACACCAGCCAATTGTTCCTGTTTTAAGAATAAGATTCATTTACAGCTCACAAACAGGCTGCATTGTTTGACCTGGTTAAGCACCTTATCCAACACGTTCTAGTGTTCCAATGAGGAGGAAATGAACAAATGAGCTGTAAGGATGCCATAATAGGATTTCAAGATGAGGCCTTTTAGTTTTTTGCAACGTAATCATTAATTGACACTTGGACTTTATAGTGTGCTGCATTTCGTCTTGTCATATTAAAGTAAAAAGACATTTGACCGTGCTGTAATTAAAGCTAGTTTCAGAAGCTTTCATTCAAACATTTGGCTCTTCTGGTTTCAGGATGGGTTCATTCTGACATGACTATTGCAGCGATATTGAAACAAAGAGCAGGTGTAGTTATGTCTTTTCTCCAACATCCAAAACCATCAATTCAGAATCGCATTTGACTGTGCAAAACTAGTGTTTTGACATAAAAGTAATGAGATAATGATACGCAATTTTAAGAGACACCTGCCCACATGGGGCCACACTCATTTGGGTTGTATGAGAGGGTAGATACAAACAACATACATGGGTGTTAAGGTCAGAGAACTTAATTTTTGAAAATAAACGTCAATGACTGAGAGAAGAATGAATGAGAAAATGAATGAGAAGATCAAGTTTTACAGTTATAGTTTCATCAGCAAACTGGCATTATGACTGTGTTTCATTATGATTTGAATAAGGGATAAAACTATAAACTCACCATCTCCTGTGTAACTTTTTAACAACTAAGAATAATTACTGGAAACTAAGACAAATAACATTTGTTCTGCATCCGACCTCACAGGACGTGAGGATTAGCGACTTCTAGCTTAAATGCTGCTTGAAAAGTTAGAAACTGTCCGTCTTCATTGCAGCGTCTTGCCTCCACTTCCTGCTGCTGCCTCCTGCTCTTGCAATTAATCTCAAATGAGCCTTTTAATAGAGAACAGCCGTATCACCCTCTTCCACGATGCACGGCGCAGGAGTGGTTCAGAGCCAGGTAAAAAAAATGAGAAACAACATGGGGGGTTGTAAAGCAAAGGGTGCCAGTCAGGGCTTTCAATTATTACTATTTATTTATTGTTTTAATAGTTAATTTTTTTTGTTGGCTTGCAGCAGCCCCCCTCCAGCATGTGGCACCCTAGGCAACTGCCTATGTGGCCAATGCCAAGAGCGGACTCTGACTGGATGGCTTATGAAGGTAGAGGGTAAAACGGATAAAGTCTGAAAGAGAGCTTTTTCCACACTGACCCTTAACATACAGCAAAACGTTCCACACAAATGCTTTCAAGACAAGAATGTTAATGTCCACATAGGAATAAGTGGCTGGGTTTGAAAAGGACTGAAGAGCAAAGTCTTCTCTACCTATACTAATTTTACTAATATTTTTTATATATGACTGTCATTTATTTGTATTATTTCTATACAGTAGAGCTACTTCTACTGCTAGTTTTACTAGTTAAACTTCTTTAGTTTCATAGTATTAATAATGCAGGCTTCATAGTGAAAGGTTTCTATAATTATACCTGCCCACACAGTTTTTAGAGGCTTTACTGAAGTTACTGCTGTATCACACTGAGCATTACTCAGCAGGTGTCTCCTCTCATGTCCCATTGCGATCATATAACCCCAGCGTGAAACAGCAGCACAACCCCAGCAGCCACCTCCTTCGCATATTGTATGAATGCATGTATTATCCTTATGTTGTTTTATATTGTTAGATGCTCTTTTGTTTTTCAATGCTGAACTCTCATCATGAGTAATGTAATTACCATTCATTTGAATTAATTAATCTACCTTTACCTCATAAGGGAACATTTCCACATTTGTACTTTTTCCTAAACCTGCTTGATAGCATTGTTAAACTTTCAGAATGGGATAATAGGAGCATGGTTATAATTGGCAGTACATATTAGTCCGACTCCTTCTTTTGCAAGATCTTTCCATAGCTTCTTATCTCAGTAGCAAAAAAGCTAGAGCCATGGCAGCACCTGCAGTTAATAGGCCCTCTTGGTGTGAGACAGTCCTTGATTGATGTTTCTCATGTTACAAAATTATGTATTGCTAGAACTATGTTTTCCACAATTATGGTAAGTATTCGTGCCTGGTGCTTGATTTTCTGACACCAAAAATGTACATAAAATGTACCCTGCCAACTGGACTCCAAAACTACAACTGGCTTCAAAGCTTAGTTGGCTTTGTTTTAATGAGACACATGCAACATGCTTCTGTTTGTCTCATGGAACTATGGTTTTGATCAACATTGTGACCTTTTACCACTTCACTGATCAGACAGCAGCGCTAGATACTGACTGTTACTGTAGCAACTGAAAGGAAAAATAAAGTCAAAAATAAAGCCCAGCAAATTTTGAAGTGTTTAAAACATCTTTCAGCGAACTTACAACCAAATAATCGGTATAAATCACACTCATTTAATTTGAACTGCGTCTAATTGATAAACTGGTAGCCCAGAAAGATAAAATCATCCTGTAAAAATGATGCAGTTTTCTTCCTAAATCTACTTTTGTCGACTCAGTTTCAAGGATGCCCATAGCCCTAACACTAAATACAGCTGATGTGCCATGTTTGGTATACAGTATATTTGGATTATCTATAATGACTGGCATCATTTAGTAGGGAAAAGTAGGTCAGTCAGTCTATCACTTTGGCCATGAGTCGCCATCCTTAAAGTCTTGTGAGGTGGAGCTTCTATGGATTGGACTCCCATAAGACCTGCCATTTCAGACTATTTGGCCCTAGTCTGAGTAGCTTCTCACATGAACTTCAAGAACTGACTGTTAATTTGTATAGTAAGTATAATATGTTCAGGGGTCTTGTATGCCAGTGGTTTTGATGTTTTGGCTGATTGATTTATATGGCTTGTCATTTGCATTATTTGAGTCTTAAGTTAAGCCATAGGTGAATCTTCTAGCGTTGTGACTTTCTCAAAGCTTTCAGGGGTCTTCTACGTAGGACCAACCCTGCCCTTATTTTTCTTTCTGTAGTTGGACCAGTTAAGATAATTGTTTAAAATTCTCTTTGTATCCATGGTTAGTTCCTTCCTTGATGTTTGTTAAAATTATCCTTGCCTCCAGTATTTGGTTATGTGGCCTTTGAGAGTCTTCAGATCCAAAAATGAGGAAGCAGCATTGCACTCGTGACTCATAAATCCAATATTTATTTAACGTTCACTGGCCTTTGAAAATGTTACAAGTGTACTTACTACCCTGGTGGGAGCCATCACTTTTAACACAGCTTATTATGTTTTACATTAATACATCCACAATGGCGCATTGTGTTCTAACGTTTTAAAGAAAGAGCAGAAAAAACAGTTCTACTGTAGTGATCAGGCAACACGTAACAAAAACTTTGACATGCATTCACTGTTTGTCGTGATGCTTGTACGCAGAAAACTAACTTTGATTGGCAGATTTTTGAAGAATGTCAGCTTATAGTGAATGTGTTAATTTAACCTAGCCGCATCTTGTGCCTCTCATGTATTACATACATTTGAGTCACATTGATAACTTTCCAGATGCACAGTGACAGTTGTTTTTACTGTAACGCTCAATTAAACATGGTCAGAATGAAAACAAATTAATTTGGTTTGGTCAAAAAGAAATTATATTGTCATGACCGCTTCACCAAGCAACCAAGGAAAACATTTGATGGTGGTACTGACTACATCAAATTATATAACATATAACAAATAGTAATCAAAATGTTTTTAAAATTTCTCACCATCTTTGTTTTTGTGGAGAAGAAATTGTGACCTCCTAAGGATGGACTAAAAATATACTTTTACAAAGTCAAGTAGAAATCTTGAAGTACTATCACAATTTAGATCAGTGTTGTAGAAATGGTTAGTGTGCTGGAGAGTTAGCACTGTGACTCAAATGAGAGGCACAAGCTGGGGCTAGAAGAACCCACCCTACTTGTGTTCAGTGGGACCAGTACAGCTTGTGTGATCATTCCAGTAGGAGCTGTCATGTGCATATTAATCTGGAGGAATTTTGTTTTTTTTGGGGGGGGGGATCCTGCATTCTTCATTCATGCCAATATATTCCCTGCTGTAAATACCGTGAGGAGTAACATCACTGCTACTGATAAATAATGTACCACTGATAAATGAAGTGGTGTGTGTATGTGTATGTATGCGTGTGCATAGGGACATGAACCCTCATTTGAGAGAATGTGTGCGACTGCAGTTATTCCACTTTGTCTGACACGCTTGTGTGTGTTTCTTGTGACTGTGCCGCTATGATAAAAACACGGCATATGTTCCTTGCTGTATCAACACTTTCTGTTACAACCAAGGTAAGGTCCTCTCCCCTGACAAAACAGCTGTAGCAATTACACACACACTCATGCACACACACACACTTGTCTGTCTGTAGTTCTGAGGACACTCTTTGATATAATGCATTCTGTAGCTCCTTAACTTAACCTACAGCTGAAGGCATAAAACCTAATGCTCTTTTAACTTTAAATTAAATTAAAATTTCAAGCACTGCAAAAAATGTCCTCACAACAAATGGTATGAACAAACTTTGTCCATGCAACTACTTACATACACATTATTGAATATCATGGGGTAACATGCAGGCTACATAAAAGATGAAGTAGAAGTGTCAAGTCAAATTAACGCATTTCCTTACCGAAATGTGTATTATATCAGATTAGTGTTAAAAAGATTTAATCAAGGTTTGTATCAAAGTATAAATACCTTCAAATAAAATTTTTTATTTGAAGGTATTTATACTACTATTATATTATATTCTTCTTTTGATCTTGACACTGTCACACCAGTGGTTTTTGCAGGCATTGTACATATCCAGATGTTTGCTCGTGGAATGACAGCTGTCTAAATCGCCTCACTGTGCTCTATTAAAACTGTTTCAGTTCAGTAGCAGTGAACAAAGTGAGCTATAGTTGTTTTACATCTGTTTCATTGGTTTTTAGCAGGTGAAGTCACTTCTACAGAGCTGCTCTTAGTTTGGCATTTTACTCATTCTTATGTTAATGAGTGTCCGTCTACATTCTGTCCAGCCCTCTCTGTACACTGAAAACTGTATAGTTACATAAAAAGTGTTTCTTAAAACAGTGCTACACAGTCTGCTGTAGAGGCAACAAACACATATATGTCATACAGAGATTCATAATCAGGCTGTGCTCTAGATCTTATTCTGAATATGATTAAAACAAAACGATACGGGCAATATTGTGCATGAAAAGAACATAGAACATAAAAGAGGATACAGAACAGAGGCCTTATGAAATGACCAGAAACAACCCCTACAACTTTCACACAATCACTCAGGACCTGCTGCTTTCTGTCAGATTTGGCATTAATAAAGGTGAATTTTGAGAAGAATATTGGCTGCATAATGTGGAGGGTATGTGTTAGCACAGTAACACTGAGCCATAAAATATGCAAGTCTGTGACACATCCCAACCACGCAGGCAACACCACAAACAAACAAAGTTATTGGCCTGGCTGGTAGCAATCCCAATTAGTAATGTTGTTTTTTGACTTTTATATTTAAGCTCATTTGATGTTGTCTTTGGCTGCATTTGTGTCATGTTTGTTCACAGTGGCAAAGACACTGGGACTGATGTTCACTTTTAACTGGCTCTGGTTTTATCAAAGCTGACACAAACTGGAGGGTACAGTGAGATGCGAAGCGAGATGTGAGGCCAGAAGCAGCCAGAGCCCTAACAAATAACACCAGAATAATAAACATGCCAAGCAAATCGGAGAGGCCTCGCTGGCAGACATATCTGCGCCAGAGACATCACCACAGCCCGATTTACTGTTTTCCGACACATAAGACGGTGGCATCTGTAATATCTCAGATCTCCTAAATAACAATTCGGATGTTTTAATGTCTTTTTCATGATACATGGAGTAGAATTCAACAAAGATACATAAACTATTTAAAGTGTGCAGAGTGAAACTGAAGATAACCAAGCAATCAAATACAGTATGGTTGACTCAGGAAGGATGTTGTGAACTGCAATTCTGTCTCCTGAACATGGAAATCATTGTGACTTCTGTTACAAAGTATTTCCTGCACTGGTGGGAAAGTACATTTTGTTGAATGAGAATGATTTGTTCAAAAGTATGTTAGTAACTTAAGGTTCCACCTAATTGTCAAAAAAGATAAGACTGAAATGAAAGAGTGCACGTAGAGCATGTGTGGATGTCTGTCCCATGCACATACATTTTTATTATGTGTAGATGGACATTTGCTGAGCTGTGTGTGATCTTACGGGGCACTAGCGTGGGGTATCCATGGCCACAAAAAAGCAGCAGATGGCTACTTATTTAAAAGTGTGACAATACATATCCTCTTCTTCACTCTCCACTCTCTCCACAGCTACTTCTCCCATTTTATCCTTCCCTTCCTTTTCATTCTTGCTTTAACCCTGAGCCTGTTTGACAGGTCTGGTGTCCAACAGTGTTAATAATGCAGACATCCCACCTCTGCCAGAAGTTCCGGGAGTCTCCTCCATATTGATAGCGCCTTGCTGAGGCCTGCAAATCATACAGTATGTGAGGAAGTGAGATAGCATGCTGTCTTCTTCTAGTAAGCTTGTGTGCAGAAAGTGATGTGGTTGGTGGAGGTGGCTGCAGTGTCCGGATTTCTATTAAACCACTGTGTCAGACCATTAATGTAATAATAATCATAATAATCACGTTTTATAACATCCTATTGATTGAATGTAGACATGTTAATGTTGCAACTATTGTCTATTATTGACTATTGTAGATGGAAAAGGCTGTTTTAAAACAAAATATACATTAACTAAATATTCTACATAGATCTACTACATACAGAGGCCCAACATCAGCAAACATTATTAATTTGTTCCAGTGGCACATTGTGTTTGGTAATGCTACAGTTTAAATGGCTAATTGATCACAAGAAAACCTTTTTGCATTCATGTTAGCAGGGCTCCAACCAACTCTAACCAAGATACTGTATATCGAAGTCATAATCATAACGTTTTTGGAAGATGCCCACTCTGACATTTTATCTACACTTTATCAAGGCAGGAATGGTTTTCTATTTCCAACACACACACTCACAATTTCAAAATAATAGATCCTGATTTTATCTTTCAGGAAGATTAGAAAAAAACACATAACTGATGAGATTTTGAACACTTACAGCACACAGGAAGTCTAGTTCTTAGTCTGTTCTGCAAAACTGTCTATTTAAGACAAGCAGACTGCTGAAAAAGGTTAAAACATTGGCTTACTAAGTAAAAAGGAAATATTTTCTCTTGTGGCATTGGAGAACTGCGTATTTTTTCTATTGTATCGCCATATTGGTATTGATTCATATCATTTTCACATCGTATCAGAACTTGGTGTTTTCGCGTATCACAGAATGATGAGCTAAAACAAGTCTCACCTCTGCTGAGCGAGGCAGATCACAAGTGGTAATGATGTTGTCAAGGGGTGTACCATAGCACTGTTGTGGCCCATGAAATTACACCTTCAAACCATACCATGGAGCATTAGCATTTCTTCTTTTCGACAAATTACATGTTCCCCCTCTGCTACTGCACCACCTTTGGAGGATTTAAAGATGCTACTTGCTTTAGCCTCAGGACTAATGACAACTCATCATGATGAGTCCTAAGAGCTGAGGAGGAAGGATCCTGACTCACTGAGGGGGAGGATGGTGGTGTTAAGAATAAAGATTACTTTTATGTTTTAGCAGGTTATGGCAAGTCTGATTGCACATTTTACAAATAACTGAGAACATTTCTACCACAGTGCCATACAGGAACATCTGGTCAATGAGGTGCATGACACACAGTAAACGCAATGTATTACTTTAACCCAGAGTCAGATTGACTGTGGTTCTATGGCAAGCATTTTTTCATCCATTGCTAGGAACTAAGTAAGAGATTGGGTTTTCTTTTTAAAGCAACAAGACTGTGAGAGCTAGTGAGGTGTGAAGTAAAGGAATTTAAATTAGCACTCAAAATACAGCAAAGACAGTTTACCCCTGGCCTTGCAGCGACAACAAATGTGATCTCAATGTCAGAGTCAATTTTGTTTGGAGATAGAGGTTGAGGAAATGGGAGAGCTGAAGGAGTAGTAAAAGGAATAGGAGGAGGTATGTCCTATCTAGTTGACCTTGCTTGAAAATGACAGAAACAAATTGTTTCCGATTCCCGCCTCTCCTCCCCTCTGCTCTCTCTACCATTCCTCCCCCTCTTACCAGATTCCCTCCCTCCTCCTTTTCTCTGCAACTCTTATCAGAGGGCACTTAATTGGAGGAGTCATTCTGATGTGAGCAGGGACTCTGTCTTTTCACTTTTTCCTGGTTCTTTATCCTTCTCTTCAACTCTTAAGTCTTCTCCCCCCCCTTACCCTTGCTGTCCTCCCACCCTCTCATCCTCCTGTTATCGCCTCCTACTCCTCTTCATCTTCCTCTCTCATGTGGTAATAAGCCTGGACTGTTGTGGGCCCTGAGGCATTTGCACTTGTTGACCTTATGGTGTGGGTATAAAGTTAATTTAACTTAGTGCCAGGTTGCCTTCGGCCCTTCTGCCCACCATATCACAGGCAATATCCAAACATGTCTGTACAGGCTGTGCTACTAACATGTAGCTGAGTAGCTGATAACTTGAGGAGAGATTTAGCTTGCCAAAATACTGGTCAGTAAGGCTATAATACTGTATTAACTGTAATGTAAAGAATTTGCCTAATAATTTGCCTTTCATTTACCTATTCACAATGTAAAGGTGCATAGACCATGTAACCTGTTGAATGTTTTTTTATCGAAACCCCCAGAAAATCTTTACTTAACTTAAACCAGTTTTATTCATGTTAACCAAACAGCCATTGTTTCATTACACTTATTCCACCTGTTAAAGTAGCAAATTTAGCTTTGTCAAGTCAAAAATCATGGGATACACAAGCCCACAATTGACCACACAGTATATAAAAAATTAACTATTAATTATTAAAAAACAACTTAAATGAATGATTTAGTCTTTGGATTTAAACTGAACTTTTCTCCTTAAAATTTACAATAGGGATGATCAACTTCTGAACTCAACACAACAACTAAAATACCATATAAATATGTTACATATAATATATATATATATTAGTGCTGGGCAACGATTACAATTTTTAATCACGATTATTCACATGATTTTTCAGTGTTAATTAAAACATTTTTTTTTTAACTTTTATTTTAAAAGTACTGCTATATGAACAAAACTGCAATAATATTTATTCTTCAAACACTTAAAACAAATAAGATGGTTTTTCATAACAGTATTCCCTTTATACAGTAGCAGTTAAATATTTCGTTTAAATCTCAACTTAAACATTAATGTAATCAAATTAAATAGAAAACCTAAACTATTTGCCAGGACATTACGTCCATCTAATAAACTATAGTTTATTATAGAAAAATAGTTTGAGTCTAGAACAACCTGTGTGTAACCACAGGTCTGTCTCTTCATGGTCGCGTTTATTTTCCTACTCTGATCTCTGTGTCGTACACGTTGGAGCTCTGCTCTGATGAGCATAGTCGCAAACCTGAACCTGCTCATCACCTGAAAAGCGTTTTTTTAAACACAGAAATACATGAGCGCCATGATGAGTGTGTCCGTTGTTTGGATGATTTGCTGCATCAACAGTGTGTATTCTATTAATATGATACCCCTAACTCTAAGTTCTCTGGTAATAGAAAAATTTAACTTTTCAGTACTTACAAATAACTGTGGGTCTAATAACTTTGGCGTGTGGAAGAGATTTAAAATTAAAAAGTTCTTGTAAAAGCTCGGTACCTCCAGGTCTTTTATTTCTCTCTCATTAATTGAGATGCACGACAATGCAAATCCAAAACCAGTACTGATCAACATCCAACCCCTCCTGTGACCCATTGTGTGTCTATGTGTGTATTCAGACCCAGTACACACATATATACAGTACAGGCCAAAAGTTTGGACACAACTTCTCATTCAATGTGTTTTGGGGTGAGCTGGACCGCAGAGTGAAGGCAAAGGGGCCAACATGTGCTAAACACCTCTGGGAACTCCTTCAAGACTGTTGGAAAACCATTTCAGGTGACTACCTCTTGAAGCTCATCGAGAGAATGCCAAGAGTGTGCAAAGCAGTAATCAGAGCAAAGGGTGGGTATTTTGAAGAAACTAGAATATAAAAGATGTTTTCAGTTACTGTATTTCACAAGTACATAACTCCACATGTGTTCATTCATAGTTTTGATATATATATATATATGCTCAGGGGTATGTGCTAAACAACTTTCTGAGGTCTTCACTGACATCTTCAATCCGTCGCTGACCCAGGGAGTTGTCCCTACATGCCTGAAAACCACTACTATTGTGCCAGTACCTAACGTCACCACTCCAGAGTGCCTGAATGACTTTGGACCAGTGGCAATCATTCCCATCATCTTTGTGCTTTAAAAGATTGGTTCTTGCTCATCTCAAGTTCTGCCCCCCACACTTGACCCCTGCCAGTTTGTTTACCCTACTAACATATTGACTGAGGATGCCATCTCCATGGCACTTTATGCTGCACTGACCCACCTGGACAATAACAATTCCTTTGTCAGGATGCTGTACATCATCTTCAGCTCTCCTTTCAATACAGTCACCAAACTCAGTGACCCCGGCATCGCAGCCTCACTCTGTAACTGGACGCTGGACTTCCTGACCAATAGACCCTAGTATGTCAGGTTAACAACCTCACCTCCACCTCCAGACTCTGAACTCCTGTGCATGGCTCTAACTACATCATCAAGTTTGCGGATGATACCATAGTGGTAGGCCTAATAGGTTACAACAACGAACCAGCCTACCGGGAGGAAGTCCAGCACCTGGCAACCTGGTGTGCTGACAGTAACCTCATCCTCAACACCCAGAAGACCAAGAAGAAGATGTTGACTTCAGGAAAACAAGGAGCATCAAACATGCTCCCATCTACATAAATGGGACTGATGTTGTCTCCAGCTTCAGGTTTCTTGGTATCCACATCTCTGAGGATCTTTCCTGGGCTACCACATCAGCAAGCACCGAAGCGCCTTTACTTTCTGAAGAAAGCACATCTGTCTTCTCAGATCCTGGTGAACTTTTACAGATGCACACACTCTTTTATAACACCATCCCCATAATTAAATCCCAGCTCTCTACACCCCCCAATAACCATACATTCCACTGATATTGCACACTGCCTAGATTGTACACCTATCTGTATACCATATTTATATGTTAATTTGTATTTTTTAAATCCAGCAATACAATATATATATTGTCCAATATTCCATGTACCTTGTAAATCTTTGCACTTGCAAATGTGCAAACTATGCAATTAGCAAATAGCATGAATTCACAGTTTCCAGTTGGGTTTTGGACTAGGATTACTGGTCGGTCCCTGGGATAATAATTCATCACTTGAAAGAGCAAGAAAAGAACTGTGCAGTCTCCATTTTTTAAATTCTAATTAAAATATAACTATCCAAAAGAAGGAGCTGTAATTAAGGGTGCTACCAAACATACCTTGTTGGATATTTTTGGTTCCATTCATCTATGGACAGTTCAGCGCAAGAATAGTGTCATGGTTAATTGACTCAGACAAACATTAGAGATAATTATTTAATCTTTGTCTTTCGACATTTTGATGGCTGACAAATAATTGTTGAGTTGCAGTTTCACTCAGTTTCAACTCATCTGGGTAATGTACTTATTGTCATTTACAGCTTGTCAGCACATCACTACAGCCAACGATAAAACAGTAGATAATGTCTATTTTGAAAAAAACGAATTTGCTGTTATCTGATCTCACCTAATCAGGGCGACAATCTGATAATCAGGGCAGGCAGGGAGAGAAGAGAAAGAAGTTATTCCAGATACAATAATGAAATAAATGCTCCAATCACTCTGAAATAATTTCCACTGATTTCCTTAATTGGTTGACTCGTTCTGTTTGGACAAGGCTAACTGTTTTGACTGTTAACTGGTAAGTCTCTCATGGTATAAGAATTTTTAATTTCTATTTAGTCTGACTTGAATACCCAACACTAAGATTAAAAGTCAGACCTGGTCTTTGCCTAGAGAGGGACACCATAGTCAGGTAGGCACAACAGGCATTGATATTCCTAGGTATATGACTTTCAGGTTGCACAGGTAACCATTTCTTTGTCTAAATAACATATTCTTATTTAGAAAAATACAGGTTGTTTAAAACACTTCCTATTCTATTTTTCAAGAACAATTTCTCTAAAATTCCCAAATACCCTACTAATCATCCAGAGGATAAAATGGCAGGACTGAAATGGGATGGAATAGGAAAAATGGTGGAGTTAGAAGATATTTGTAACCCACTCCTTTGTCTTCTTGCCACTAACCACTTGAGGCTACTGAATCTCTTGAAACATGTCGTCAGTTCAGTTGTGGGTGATGTAAGCAATGTAAAAAATTTTGTTAACAGATCTTTTTGTGGTTTATCTCTAAAATAGTAGTACAGAAACAGCACGTTTTAAGGTTGACAATGATCTTCTCTTAGCTTACGACAGCGCACTTCTCTCTTCACTCATTTTGTTAAATCTTAGTGCAACTTTCGAGGGTTAGGGTTAGGGTATTATAAAATCTTATTGAACAGATTAGAACATGTCTTTGGGATTAAAGGAACAGCACTAAACTTGTTTAAATCTAATCTATCAGATAGATTGTTCTTGTTATGATGAATCTTCCATTCACACACAAGTTAGTTTCACAGGGTTCTGTTCTTGGACCGATTTTCTTTTCATTATACATTACTACCTTAGGCAATATTATAAGGAAACACTGTATTAATTTTCATTGCTATGCAGATGATACCCAACTATATTTATCTGTGAAACCAGATGAAATCAATCATTTAGGCAAGTTCAAGCATGTTTAAAAGACATAAAGGCCTGGATGTCCGGTAATTTTCTACTCCTTAATTCAGACAAAATTGAAGTTGTTATATTTGGACCCAAACATTAAAGAGACATGGTATCTAGTCATATTGCCACCCTAAATGACTTTGCATTGGCCTCAAGTACTACTGTGAGTATGATCTAAAGAGGTCTGGATAGAGAAAGCTTCCTCATGCCTGGGTCCACAACATTATCATGTTTAAATAGCATTATATTGTAGTTATTAGGGATGTGTTATATTGATTCTTGATTGATTGATATTTTTTCTTAGAAGTAGGTTAAGAGTTTGATGTATAATACGTGCATGGTATGTGAAGGTTGTGTCATTAAAAGAGTAAAAACTGATACAGATAATTTCTGATATTACCTTTTAATGCCAATATTGGACGATGTTATCGTTAGGCCGATAATCCAAAATGCTGCAGCCAGAGTTTTGACTAGAATTGGCAAAATAGATCATATTTCTCCTACATTAGTTCTCTCCATTGGCTCCCTGTAAAGTCTAGAATAGATTTTGAGGTCCTTCTCCGAAATTATAAAGCGCTAAATAATCAGGGCCCATCTTATCTTAAAGACCTTATAGAACCTTACCATCCCAGCAGAGCCCTTCATTCTCCAGATAGCTGGTCTACTTGTGGTTCCTAGAGTTTCCAAATGTAGACTGGGAGGCAGAGCCTTTAGCTATGAAGCTCCTCTCCTGTGAAACCAGCTCCCAGTCCAGGTTCGGGAGGCATACACCCTCTCTACATTTAAGACTAGGCTTAAAACTTTCCTTTTTGCTAAAGCTTATAGTTAGAGATGGATCAGGTGACTCTGAACCATCACTTAGTTAAGCTGCTATAGATTTAGTCTGCTGGGGGACCCCATATCACACTGAGCTCCTCTCCTCCTATTCTCTCTCTGTCCACAGCCATGCAATGATGGCTTAACATCATTGCATTATCTTATATTAACTTTGTTTCTTCTATTTCCCCTAGTTGGGCTTCGTCCTCTCTCTCTCTCTCTCTCTCTCTCTCTCTCTGTATCTTTCCTCAGGTATCCTCGTCCTTGGAGCTGTGGTTGCTGTTCCAGCCAAGCTGCCAGTGTCTGCTGTTCTTTTGAGCCTGGTTCTGCTGGAGGTTTCTTCCGTTAAAGGGAGTTTTTCCTCTTTCCTCTGCTTGCTCAAGTGAGACTGTTGGGTTTTCAAAATTATTCTGTACATATTTATATAATGTGTAAGGTCTTAAGCCTTAGACTGTAAAGTGCTTTGAGATGACTTCTGTTGTGATTTTGCACACAGTTGAACTGAACTGAACAATCTATATTCTGTTCAACATCATGTCAGGTGAGCGAGTCAGGTTACCGCGAGGAAGAGGTAGGATTGGTTAGGACAAGGTATAAACAGGAAGTCCACTCACTTGCTCCTTGCTCAGACATTGTGTTTTCTCTCATGTCCCGAGCTCTCGTACTTTTCACTGTGTTTGCTCTTTTTCTCAGATCGTCA
>JAUYWH010000020.1:1865747-1884463 GCA_034779795.1 Ctenopoma multispine
TCTCCAGGAAATTCTCCCCCACTCAGCAGCGTTACGGGGTTGGGGACCGTGAACTGCTGGCCATCAAGTGGGCTTTGATGGCCATTCCTTATCTGGACCGACCATCAGAACCTCATCCACATCCGCTCTGCCAAGCGACTCAATCCGCGGCAGGCTCGATGGGCTCTGTTTTTTGAGACTTTTGACTTCCACCTGGCCTACCGTCTGGGGTCTAAGAACACTAAGGCGGACGCCCTCTCCCGCGGAGTTGATTTTGGAGCACGTGGTCCGACTGCATGGGTGTCCCAAGGATGTCGTCTCGGCCCCAGTTCATCGCCAGGTTCTGGAAGGCCTCCTGCTGCCTGATCGGTGCCACGTGCAGCCTCTCCTCGGGCTACCAACGGTCAGGCGGAACGGGCCAACCAACAGCTCTGGAGCGGCCATCGCCCGGGCCAACACAGACTACGTCCGACAACACCGCCGGCACACTCCGGGACGCTCCTTTCAACCAGGCGACCGGGTGTGGATTTTCACTGCTCACCTCCGTCTCCAGTCCACTTCAAAGAAGCTCACACCCCGGTTCATCGGTCCATACCAGGTTCTCACACGGATTAACCCGGTCGCCTACCGGCTGCAACTCCCTTCTTCACTAAAGGTCCACCCCGTTTTCCATGTCTCTCAGCTCAAACCTCACACCACCTCTCCCGCTGTGGCTCACTCTGCAGCTGGGTCAATCCCACACGCAACAAGGGCGTTTCGTTCACACACTGTGTCTGTGTCTCTACACAGTAGTATGACAAATCAGTGGCCTACTCTTTAAATTTGTACAATATGTACCTAAATGAGAGTATATTTAGGTCTTTGCTCTGTTTTCCCAAAATGTCTCCATCCAGCTGTTCATTAATACCCTTCCGTTTTTGTATCTTTGTGTCTTCCATCACTCGCCTTCTTTTTCTTCTTTCCCACTCTCTTGTTTCCAGCCCAATACTTGTCTCCTGACAATATAGAATCATTATAGTTTGATGATATCAGATGATTGCTCTGGAACAATAGGTTTATAACGCCCTCATCCAGCTCCCTCGAGCCCTCACCAACTAAGCAGTGTGACGACTGATTCCCTATGCTCTCCTTAACCTCTTTATTCCCTTACCATCAGCCATCTCACACTCCTTTCTACTCCTCTCCATTTCTTGACTCCCCTTTTTCTTGAGTCCTGCTGATTTGGGATTTACGAAACCAATATGTGAGCTTGAAAGTAAAAGCACATCTGATGGTGATAGTTCTCACAACTGTTCTCATTCTTGCAGAGTTTTTGTCTTAATCAAAACATATTGTTTAAAAGAGAGAGCCCCCCCTGTCTTTTTGGTCCACATAGAACAAATTAAACTTATACCCAATGTGCAACAAAAGTACAATCTTCCTTTAAACACAACTTGTGATTCTACCTTCTTCCTCCCTCTCTGTTTCCTGTAGGCAGTTACTGCTCCACCGACCAGCGTTTTGTCTGCTGCCTGTTGTTGCTCCTCTTTCCTCTCTACAATTTCCACTCACTCCACCAGTTAGAGGCAGATGACCACCCACCTGAGCCTGGTTTTGCTGGAGGTTTCTTACGTTAAATGGCGTTTTTCCAGTCTGGTGCTGTCAATCACTCACCTGGTCATGCCCCCACTTCTGCATGCACACTGATTATTCCCAGCATCCTTTACTTTAGCAATCAGTGACCACTCTTTATATTCCTCCTTTTTCCACACACACTTTATCAGGTTATCAGTGGCATGTGGGTTCTGTTATGCTGCTCGGTCATGTCTTCTTGTGGTTCTGATGTTTCTACTCACCTGTTGTTTGCCTCTGTTGTGTTCAGCATAGTTTCCCTATTCTGTGCACCCCCTTTAATGCCTTTGTCTGTTCGCCATGCCCCGTGTGTCCACGTGAGTAGTTTGTTCTGGGTTTATTGTAGATGTATGGATGGATAGTTTTATCTCTGTTGTTTAGCATCGTCGTTGTCTTGTTTCATCTGTTTTGTCTGTACGTTATTTTATTAATCCCCCTTTAGATAGATAGATACTTTATTTACCCCCAAGGGGAAATTCCTTTATTTAACCCCTTGTGTGTGGGAGTGCACCATCATAACTACCTGACCATCTAAAAAACCTTTCTTTTGTAAAATTCTTTTGTACAGGTCTTTCTGTGTGTGTGTCATACACATGCAAGACCCACAGAAAACATTTTTTACTGTATTTTACTAAATGTCAAAAAGCTAAATACTGTAAATATCACAACTCTTCCACCACACATGCAAACTCATCTTTCCTGGGCTTCTGTTACAACCTTTTACTTTCATTATATGCCTGTGACATCTTTGATCCATGTTTGCACTAGCAACAAAGTGGTGGCATCCTTTATAGATGAATACAAACTAATAGAAGAATTGTGTGCACTGGTATGCACAGAGGTGCATTAGATATTAAGAATTTTGCAAGTAATGTAGCTGTGAATATAGGTGCTTTCCTCTTGTTGGACAATTTATGCAAAAACATTTGGCATCTCTTGATGATATAGATTACCTAAGTTTTAAAAAAGTATATTAAAATGTTTGAAACCAATAAAAAAGTGTTAACACATTTACAAGACAAGACTTCTGCTGTGCTAAGAAGCAAATGTTAAAGACCAGCAATATTCTGAGATTTGAGAAGAACATTCTATGCTGTGGATGCAATATTCAGGGTCAGGTTAAGTTAAAACAGGTACGTCCTGGAACACTCTTGGTAGAAGACACTGTGGACATATACTGTAATTTATTGACCTCTCCATTTGTCTTATGCTGATGCTAAGTAGTTTTTCTGTCTATATACAAAGTCAAGGTGTCTTAGAACATAACTTTGGTCCATTTATCTGTACTATGTGTTTTACCTCCTGAAGAAAATTTACTAAGTTTTGTTTCTGTGCATTCTTCTTGTGTCTTTTTATTCCCATTTCAACATGATGTGTTGCTCAGAAACAAGAGAACATCTTGCTTTCCTGACTGCGTCTGGGTCACAGAAGCATCTGTGGATTACATTGTGGAACATAGTTGCATACTGTGGCTTTAAGATGTGGATTCCATGTATAACTGAGCAGTTGTTTAGGATATCTGCTTGTGTATTTCTTAGAGTGTATTAGCATTGTCTTAAATTACATCATCATACAACAATGTACACAACCATCTACAGGAATATCACCCCCATAGTGGCAGGCATCTGTACAAATAGCAGTCTAATGGAAGGCATCTCTTGAAATATGAGGAAACACCATCCCTATGGCAGCAGGTGTCTCTCGAATTATTGCATTGACATTACTTGTACATGTAGGTACAATAAGAATGGTACATGTAAGCAGTACATTTTTTTGCTTGTTTAAAAAAATCTGTTAATGCATTTGAGGATTGATGAGATTGGATCTTGAGTCAAAGTGGAAGTTTTAATGCTGTCCGTAATGTCAGTAACTTGCCACCTCCGAAACATGTACTTGGTTGTGAACGTAACATGTTATTTCTTCCTTGCTGTAGTTAATGCATGGTATTTAGCCACTTAACTGTATTTCTGCCATTAGAAGGACGACACTGCTGACTGGTTGAAAGTGTGTGTTGTTCCTCAGATATAGAAATCTGCTCTGTGGTTATTCAGCATGCAAGCTGCCTTGAGGGACAGCGCTGCAGCCATTGAGGTTCATGAATAGACTAAGAGAGTTTCTGCTGTACTGCTTTAGCACTTTCCTTTGAAGTGCGATGTTGTATTTTTTTAAATTTCAATTTTCAGACGCTAATGTAAAACATTTTACTTTGTAGTGATATTGGCAGAATGAAATATGGCTCCTTGAAGTTTGCGTGGACACACGTACACACATACATGGACTCTATAATACTCATTACAGGGCACCTGCATAACTAATTAGTGCTGACAGCTCTCTCTCTCACTCTCTCTGTCAAGAAACACTCACATACTATCACACACAGCAGCGTCAATCACAAATGGAAGTGTTTTCATCTCCATTAATTTGGCTGTGGATTAAAGCTGACCCATTTTTGCTAATGGAGCTTGCGTTGGACAGGAGAGATGGGTGGGGGGGATGAGGACAAACCAGATTAATGGTTACTATACACCTACATAATAAAAGGACCGGTGTCCCTACAGGGCTCACTGACAACAGATTCAGTCTTTTGGGTTTTTGAGTCCAGAATCACACATTGGGAAAATTGTAACCTAAAAAAATAGTCTGTTTAATATTTATGTTAATAAAGGTTTTAGATAACTGGAGGCAAATATAGCCTGAAGCAAAAGCACTGAAATTGAAAAGCACTGAGATTAGTTTAAACGTTTTCTGTTGTAATTAATAGAGCTATAATTGTAATTTTTTTCCCCTCAAATCTCTCTGGAAAAGTCATATTTCCATCCAGTGTAAACAGGTTTCTATTAGCCTTCCTCCATTAAGTATTTTTGTGACTCACTACTTGAAACATGACTGTGACTACGTCAGAGAAATGCAGTATTTAGAGAAAAGGGTCAAGTAGCACAGAGACGTTTTTGGCATCAAGGATTACGACCCTCAAACCTTTTGGGAGTTGGTGTTACTATGGAGACTTGTGGTGGAACAAAATCAGTTGCTCATAAAGATGGAACTGATTTTAACCACTTAATATATCGACACCTGGTTAGAAGAATCAGCTTTATTGTCATTGATTACTTTAACATGTTACAACACTTCTCACTTTTGCATTTAACCCATCCCCCCATTGGAGGTAGCAGTAAGCAGCCACAGGGGGCACCCAGGGAGCTAGCACTGAGTGTCTCGCTCAGGGACGCACCTGATATGGGGGAAGGGCTGGGAGTCTGGGCTAGAATTCGATTCTGCCATCTTTTGCTCCCAAAAGGTTTGAGGGTCAGTCATAAATCCCTGTAATCCTTGATGCCAAAAACGTCTCTGTACTACTTGACCCTTCACTCTAAATACTGCATTTCTTTGACGTACTCTTTGACACAGTCATGTTTCAAATTGTACTGAGGTACTGGGTAGGAGTTACACAGCAATAGTTTATTCGTCAGCTACCTTATGTATCACTCTTAAGTCTATATAAGTATGAAAGTACAAACAGCTTTGTCTAAAAGTGAACCAGTACAAGTAAGCTTGCTGGTTTAATTTGTACCAAACCCAAATGGATTTCTGTGGGCGGTTGCTGTGTGCATTTAACCTGGCTGGAGTCTCTAAATAACTGGTCATTTCTCTTAGGAAATATGGTTTGTTTATTTAATGGATGCTTGATATCAAACTGTTTTTTTCCTGGCATATTTACTTATTTAAACATACTGTCACACTAGTGAATTCTAAAAAGGAGTAAGGGTAATCATCGCACCAAAACATTTTTGTACTGCTGGAAAATCTGTGATTTTATTTGCCTGAATATTAAATTAAATTGTTTGATACTGAAAATGTACATTCTGTGTGGATTTCACCATAACCCTAGAGGAATTTAAAAGCTATCCTGGCTTTCTGACTTCAAGGTTGGGAAAGATTTGTACAGAGAGTTAACAGACACCCACACAGGAAGTTTTCAAACTGTCTTGAAAGACTTACTTCTCAAAAGAAACTTTCTCTCAACCCAAATTAGAGTTTACTGGCTGTGTACTAAAATAACAAGCAAACCCTATTTCTTTGTTTTTTTGCTTGACTCTGTGCTTAATATGCAAGATAGGCCACATTATTAAATTGTGGCTTTAATATTGTGGTGGAAAAAAATGAATGCTGGCCATGATTGACACATACACAGCTTGCTGACCCCTGTCCACCACAACCACCAGGTACTGCTGATATCATACCTGGTTTATTTGGTTTGCAGTTTGCAGTACAGGTAAATACAGATTTTATGAGAAAGCATTTGTACAAGAGAGGATGTATGCCACACTCAGTGTTTGTATGCATACACTTGCATGAGCATCTCTATGAATAGTTCTGTATACAGAGTACGTGTGTGTATGTGTGTGTTTGTTTACTTGGCAGTGGCAGCCAGTCCCCAGACTCTCTCTGTCTCTACTAACATCTGGCCTCTCAAAGATTTAGCCTGAAGACACACACAGACACTAATACACACACACACACAGACACACACACACACACAGCCTGACTGATTCACCAACTCTATCTTACAAATGCCCAGTCACACACTCACCCACACACACATTGTCATTCATTTAGTCTCACACAGACACAGACACGTGTTCAGGGTACCTTTGATTTAGCAGGCCGATACATTTCTCCAGTTGGTGTTCCCAGCTCCTGAGGTGATGGATTGATCAATCGTAGTGCACAATTGTTGATCCCAGGGGGACAAACAACTGCTATTACCACATTGGCAAAACATCAAGCCTGCCCCAGAGGTGATTGGTTCTTATCAAGCAGACATATCAATTAGACCTACTACGTCTGCTGCACATGGTAAACATTGGACAGACGCCTGGTGGGTGTCAGAACACCTGAATATGAATATGAAAGTTATCATCTAAGATGGTTGATCTCTACTCAAAAACCTGCCATTCCATCTGTTTCAGTTACAATGGTTACTGCAACACAGAATCTTAGTGACCTATTTTCAAATGTACTGTAGCAACAAGCCCTCTAAGCCATAGTAGTATCCTGTGGTGTAGTGGTGCCTGGAGAAGTGGGTATACTGTAAATTTATCGCACAGGTGGCTCGCGCTGCTGCGCCACAGAGATCATCTCTTCTCTCCACACCCCGAGTTCTAACAGGATCTCGGGATGTGCAGGTTTCCCTCTGATATGATGACACAGAACAGAATATGTCTATAGTGAAAATAACAATGCGCGAATAATAAATATAAAGCACAGTGTTAGTGCACAAACCCCAAAAATATGTCGGCCCACATGATGGAGGAGCTGAGAGCTGCAGCACCTCCATCACTCCTACATCCTGCAGTTATGCTCACATTTTGTCATATGACTTATCTCCTATCTTATTTGTGCCGATAAACTGGATAATATAGCTGAACAGGCCTACATCACTCTGTAGAATGTAGACTACTGTGCCCTGCTTTAGCTGTCCGTATTGTGGGCTATTGGTCATTATTAAAAGTTCTTTCTTCCCTCGCCGGTCTCCACGTTTCCCTGGTGCTGAAATTTGCACAGCACCAGACACTGATCAACCAATAAATGCAGGAAAAACTGGCATGCACACAAGCCCAGAATCAGTGTCATGCCATGCTACCTGGCCTGTTTTCCTGGTTCCCTGGTCTCTCAGTCTCTTACTTTGGTAACGCCCCCGTCTCACCTTTCCCTCTCTAATCATCTCCAGGTGTTTCTGATTTCCTTGTTGGCCTTGCACCGCTCACCTCCCGTGTTGGCTCATTGTTGTTGTGTCTTGTTCGGTTCACATGAAGCTCTTCATCTCGTCCTTCTGCCCGACTCGTCTCCACCACATCCTCGCCCCCTGATTATCATACTCACCAATCCCTCACCTCAGACTTTTCCCTTTGTTCGCACCTCCGTCAGTGGTTCGTTTTGGTTCCTTCCCAATTAGTTTTCAGGTCACCCGACCTTCACTCAGCATAGTTTACCTTTTTCCTCACTCACTCCACTCCCTGGTTAGTTTTATGTTTGTTAGTCTGTTAGTTTCTCCCTCTCTCTTGCCCCTTATAATTTATCATTGTTTTCACCATTTATCACAAGTTATCCTCATAATAAAGTTCCTTTTCATTATTTCACTTCTCTGGTACTGGTCTGCTTATTGGATCCATTTCCCAAGTATCACTATAAACCTGACAATCAGCATATCAGCGTGGATGCAGAGGTAGGTTAATGTTGTGCTGACTGAACAAGAAGTAGGTATATGCCGTATACCTGCGTATACCCTGGACTACATTCCTGAGAGTATCTTGTGAACTGGGGCATTATGACTAGTGAGCAAACTGGTTCTTTATTGTCATGGAAACAACCAGACTGCTAATCACTAACTCCTTGTTACAATTATGGACTGTCTCATAGTGGTTACATTGAGGCAGAAAGACTACTTGGTTAGGTTTGGGCACAGAAATAAGCACTTTCATGATGTTAAATTGCAGATGGTTAATATTGTGGAATAGTCATAGATAAAAAACTAATTTCATACTGCAGTTGAATGTTTGTCTCCTGTGCTTCTGACCCATTCATCAATACCAATTTCCTCTCTAATTACGTCACCTACATTCCTCTTCCTATAAATTTGATTCTGTTCACCTAGACAAGGTTTTTTAGTGGGAGAAATATTTTGAAACTCATCCAAGTTTACTCTACAGTCTCAACTGACTGCAGGTTTCCCCAGCCTTATAAACAGTACCTTTGCAGAAAACTTACAGAAGCTATTTGACACCATTAACACCATTGACGTTGACTGTTTGACGTGGTGTTCTTCTGCTTCCATGGTTGCTAGTGGGTCTAGTGGATAGTGAGAGTCAAACCTTAAATACTGATCTGTATGTGGGAGTTTACGGTGCACATAAACTTTCAAATGTCCCTTCTTGGTGATGGAAATTTCAGTCTAAGGAGGCTAGCCTGTTATGTTTCATGTCCTCCCTGGTGAACTTGATGTGTTTGTCCACCGAGTTGATGTGGTCCATGAACTGTGGTACGTCCTGACATTTGATTTTTTACCCAGGTGTCATCCACATACCTGAACCAATGACTCGGTGAAGTTCCAAGATAGGAAGATTGAGCCCTCTTCCATATACAGATTGGCTACTATAGGTGAAACAAGACAATGGGTCTTTAAGGAGCACCCTGTTTGTGTATTTTTGGTAAACTGTACAGACTTGGTGTAGATTCCTCTGGGTATAATCTGTTGTATATGGTCCTGTCAATAGCATTGTCTGCACTAACAGCTTAAGACAATCTATCACCTTTTTTCTGTAACCACTATCTGGATCTCGTTTTAAGGGCTCATGAGTATTTTTGTCACTGAGCAGTGATAAAATGTTCTCATGGTAGTCTGACTGGTTTAGCAATACTGTGCAACTCTCCTTGTCTGCAGGAAGGATGATGATGTTGTTGTCCTTACCGAGTGCCATGAGAGCCTTCCTCTCCTCAATGCTGATATTGGATGCAGGGGGTTTTGCATTGCTGAAACATGCCGAAACCTTTATCTGCAGTTGTACTGCTTCCAAATCTGCAGTGTTGTAGTTTCTGATTTCAAATTCCGTGGCTGTGATCAATTCTACTAGTGGGATTTGATTTGGTGTGACCGCAAAGTTTAACACTTATGCAAGAACGTTTTTCTCTGCTTGGGTGAGATGTTTGTCAGACAAATTCTTCACCCACTTGTCCATATCCTCAGTTTCTGTCCGGCATCCTTCTCTCTGCTGGTTGTAGAGGGCACTCCCCACAGTGTGCTGGAGTTTTCGACACACAGCAAGTAAATCAAACTACCTCTTTTGCCTGGTTTTGGACTTTTCATGCTGGTCTAGACGAGCCTTTTCATTGAACCCAAGCAACTGTTGGAGTGTTTTCTCATTTAAAAGCAGTGAAAGTCTTTGGTGGATCCGTTCGTCTTTAGATTTTAAAACAATGGTGAAGTTAGTTTGTCTCACCTGTTCATTTAGCAGCTGACTCTGTGCCTTCTGAAGGATTTTTGTTAGCTTGGAGGTTCCAACAAGGTGTTTTACTGAAAGTGCATTCGGAAGAGTGGGATGGATGCAAGATCACAGTGAAAAAGTTGAACATAGAATTTTTTTCCAATCTACCATAATTCCTTTGCAGTAAACATCTGGGAAACATCTTGGAAAGGCTCCATTGTTTTCATCAGTCTTTTCTGTTTTCATGCTAATGGGAAAGCCAGTGGCTATTATCTTAGAGAGTAATATAATATGCAAGCAATAGCACAATATGACAAGCAAGAGACCTACGGAGGTGAGATGAGAAGGAGAAAGGTAAACAAATCACTAATTTAGAGAGACAGGTTAAGTTACTGATAAAATAACAACTTCAGAAAGATGCACTGCAAGTAGATAGAATGGGCTTTTGAATTATAAGAGTTTTCTAATCACACGGGAGAAAATGTTGCACTCCAACTGATACATTAATACTGCGATGGTAGTACATAACCTGGCAGTTTATTATTACATTCAATTCTATGATGTGCCAATTATTTATGTAATAGCAAGGGTACATTTTGAATTATTGATATTCCCAGTTGCTGGTGGAAGTATTTAGGGATATTTAGCAGATATAATCATGTTAAGATAGTATAATTTGCTAATATTCCAGCTGACACTGATGGGAATTTCAGTATTTTTGCTTGTATTTAGTAACAGTCAAAATATATGTAAAAAATAGTAATATATGGTATGTTAGTCTGATGATGGAGCTAGTCAAAAATCAGAGGATCACCAGTGTGACTAGAAATAACCCTCTGGACCCTGTCGACATGTTTGCAAATGTTTATGGCAAAAAGGTGTTGAGAACCTGCCTGGATATTGTGTCTTGTATATCTGTGGTTGTATAGGCTGTAAAGCTTGTGAGTTCAGAGGGGATTCCGTGGCTCTGAATGCAAATGTTTTTTTAACTGTTCATCAGTATGATGGGTCGTGTAATTGAGGCACTCAGGTGCGAGGACGGAGAAGACGGAGAGGAAAAAAAGATAAGTGAAGGGGACATGTGACATAACGTGGAACTATGTATATGTATGTATTTTCAATTGCCTACCCACTGAGGAGTAAACAGTTTCATGCTATAGGACTAGCAGTGAAAAAATTCCCTAACACCTCCACATTTGGACTGTGAGGGTACAACAGAGAGGAGGAGATGGAAGGGGTCTGCATGTAGAATGTAAGGTTAGGAGATCAGAGATATCAACTGGGCAACGAGTCATGCAGTGTTTTAAAATCTATCTTATAATCAACTACATATTTAACTGGTAGCTGGATGACGAGTGGCCAGTACAGGAGAAATGTCTCACTTTCAGGTACCTGTGAGAAGTCTCGCTGCTGCATTTTGGACCAGCTGCAGGTGGATTAGAGACGACTGACTACTTACATAGAGATGCAATAGTTAAGATGAGAGGTACTGAGCACTTGCAAGACTGTCTTTGAGAGAAAGACACTGATTTTTGCTATTGACCTAAGGTGGAAGAAGCTGCTGTTAATAATAGGATTTATTTGTGATATTTGAACAGAGCTAGATTTCTGGCATGTGTGGAGACTTTTGAAGACAGTGTGCCATCTCTAACTTTAAACTTTCCACTGGATTTTCACTCAGTCTACCTGCAGTTGTTCATCCATATGTTTCTCTTTTTTGTTTTGTTTGGTTTTCCAATCATTTTCACTTCTGGGCTATCGTGACATTTTGACAAAACATACTGCTTTGCCTCATCTGGATGTCATGTATGGCTGTATATTTTACTGTCAGATGGTCATAGGTTACCTTTTCACAGGGCAGCACCAGTGTTGCAAAGCAAGCAAAATGCAGGAACTTGTGTCCCACCTGAGAGTGGGCGAGAATCAAGCTTCTAAATTATATGGTCTGATAGATTTTTGAAGTATCCTGATAGATTTTTGAAGTATCCTGAAGTGGTGGGTCAAATGCCTTGTTTATGTTGTCTATTAAAATGCTGAGGTGATGTCAAGGGTTCCCGTGACCCAAACTCATCGAACAGCCTGGCAGCAGTGCAGAGACATTCTCGTCTAAAGGTTTTTGAGCGTGATGCACCCTTCAGAGAAGGCCAAAGTCAAGGTAAATCAATATGCGAACGTGCTTCTGGTCTAATGCTCTCGCAGCAAGTCTCCAAGCTACTACTGTAAAAGCTGCTGGAAGGCGTCACTATGGCTGACTGTGGTTGAAGAGCTTAGCATGAGTGTAACGACGCAGGCAGGAGGAGAAACAGACGGAAGAAGTATTGTTTCGAATCTCATGTTAGTCCTCGCTTGATTTTCAGAAGCTGTAATATACTGGACTGCAGTACTTGAATAAGTGTACTTCATATTGTTACTTCTGCCTGATATTTGTCCACAACAGCAAGGTAACTCTAGACGTCTGCATGCCAGTGCATTCGCAGTACAAAAAATTGACTTGAATTGACTAAATATTAACTTTATTCCAAATCAAACCTTTTTGTCACACTTGTGAATTGTTAGATGCGCGTGTCCTCGTACAGTCCTCGGGTATTTGCAGATAATACTTTAACAATCTGTTCGCTCAGTCAATTAAGGCAAAAAGAAGAGAGGGGTTAGAGAAATCCGCACTGTGAATACAACAGGCCAATCTGTGTCCACAGATGATGAAATATCAGCAAGGCCACCATAAGTCGTCACTGATGGAATAACAATCACAGCAACGGGGGAAGAGACAGAAAGATGCAATGAGATGATGAAAGAGGAGAAGAGAATGGCGAGACATGCCATTATCGCTGGGAGATGCGTCATTTCTCCAGGCTGGAGGTCACACCAGGACTTTCAGACACTGAGAGATAAAAGTACATAACAACAGTTTGATAAATGCCCTCCTTCCACATGCACAAGGTATAAAACTGTGCCAGTTAATTAAAATAATAGTGTAACACACTGACGCAACGCAATAAAACACAACATAGGAATGACCTTTGACAAAAGCATGGAGGTGATCCAGCATAGTATAGAAACCAACATTTAGATATGTAGAAATGCAGCTATTAATGATCCCACGTATGAAAGTGTTGTGTTATGCTGCTGTGAGAATACACCGACAGTTTACACAGAAGAAATGGGACAAGACGCAAATGAACTGCTGGTTATGATGCAGATCATCCATAGTAAACCAATGAGGTGTGAGCCCCTTAAAGTGTATTGCACTCATCATTCCTTTGTTCTTTCATATAACAATACATACATATACTTCAACTAGCACACCAACACAATGTGTTATTTTATTGTACATAAAACTGTTCTGGTGTCCATACAACTATCACTCACCCCAACGAGTCGAGGTAGATGACCACCCACCCTGAGCCTGGAGGCTTCTTCTGTTAAAGGGAGTTTTTCCTCTCCACTGTAGCCCAGTGTTTGCTCAAGTGGGACTGTTGGGTTTTTTACATAATATTTTGTAAGTGTGTTAAACCTTACACTGTGACGTGCTTTGAGATGTTGCGTTGTTGTGATTTGGCGCTATATAAATAAAGATGAATTAAATTGAATCAGTAGTTTGACAGGTCATTTGTTATCAGGTTATATCAGGGCTTCATCTGTATCTTTTTCTGCAGAATCAGAGGTTGATGGTAGTGTTTTGACCATCTTGCTATTGTACTTTTTAATCTGACTGACTGTAACACTCAAGACTTCAGCTCTACTGTTTACTAATTTCACACAATTTGCTAAATGTATATTGTATATATTTATGTATATTATAGTTATTGTGCAAAAACTGTAGAAAAAAGGCAAAAAGCTTATGCATGGAAATAATACAAATGCACAAGATAGCATATAGAAGAGCGATATATCTACTGTTTTTATGTATAAATAAGTAAAGAGCAAAGTTATGTGTGTGGTTTCAGCAGGCTATGTTATTTCTTGAGCAGTGAGAAACATGTATGCTCACAGCACACGTCTGACATTGCAGTTGTGTAGGTAATTGCTTGAGGTGTGTGCTGCATCAGTGTAGTGTTTGTGTGTTGGTGAATGATCCACGTATCACCGCGTGCACAACTGAATGCTTTGTGTTTTCTAATCCCCCCACCACACACTCACACTCATACAGCAGTTTGATGCATCTGTGGAGGCAAAGGCGTGATCAAAAAGAATCAGGAAATAGTTGGCTAAAGGCAACAGAAAGGAAACTTGTGCCAGGAATGATACGGAGAACTTGTTGGTGATGAATCTGCAGTGCTTCTAAATCATGACAAAAGACATAAATGTGTCTGAACATCACAAACACTGTTTGTGTTAATTATCGTGCTGCTATTTGCAGTGATCTTTGTTTTTCTAGGGAGTCGCTGCACTGTCCAAGAGAGTATGTATAAAGGTATATGCTGATTTTTATAATAAATACTGATGGCGATCAAGCACAACCCCTTCTGATTCAGAATTCAGCTGCAACTACTGTACTGAGAATCTTGAAGCCAGTAAACCTAAATGCATCTCATTTAATTGGTACATTTAGATGGGATGAGGATTTGGCCGTCATCATAATGTGATACCTGTCAGTCAAGTAGACATACTTAATACACTCTTAATGAAACATGATGTCAATGCGCCACCAGGCAATATGTTGGACCAGTTAACAGTTAACAGGTACACAAGAAATCTGTCTGTTGGGGCAGCTTTTACTCCAGGTAAAGATGCAGTGTAAGATGACTTCCATTATTCATTAGGTGGTATTATTATTGACGTGGGGGTGAACATGAACTCACTTTCCAGCCAATCAGAGTAGGTGGTCATGAATTATGTACATTTGTTGTAAATATAGAGACGGAAACAGCAGCTTGAGGACACCTGGTTTACACATTTTGATGTGTTTTCTGTTATCAGACCAAACATATGGCCTAATCAGTGGTGGGTAGACTGGTCATTCAAAAAATTATTTAAGATTTAAAATTTATATTAAGTAAGAGTAAAAACGTATTTGATGAATAGACTACGTGAGTAACTGATTGATTGTAATGTCTGATTTATTTTGATGTAAATAATATGATGATGGAATGATGCAACAAAACACAAAAATATACAAAACACCAATTCATTTGCAAATTCTGGTATTTTTCTACGGACCCTGAGAAGTTACACGGAAGATTAAAAAAATATATTTGATACGCTATTGATTTATTAATCAGCATGTTAGTTATGTTTTTTAATTACTAAATGTGTCATGCAGCCGCGTTGAAGCTAAGTGTGTTCACTGGACATCTGACCATCAGACGTTTATACACTTTACATCACCATAAACATTATTAACAACATTCGAGTCGCAAGTGTTCGTTTAAACTACATTCACATGATGTTGTAGCAGAAATCTGGTATCTGGACGTCTGTCATTGTTTTAAATTTTGCTGCTTTCTCTTTTGTACTGTCCACTTTCTGCCGTGACAATGCAAATTTTCCACTTGTGGGACTAATAAAGGATTATCTTATCTTATCTTATCTTATAAACTGGAACCATGTCCGGTTTTGTTGGGGATGTTTAATTCAGACACATGTGAGCAGACAATCACAAAACACAGGTTGGTAATAACATTGCTAAACTGAGTGAGATCTCTCAGGCTGTTTTTATGCATGGTCACATGGACAGAATCAGCTTTATTCACAGATGTAGCTGAAGTGTGTTGGTTGCTCAGGATGTAAAGGTAGATCACATCTATTTCTGAATCCAGAGTGTGCTAATGGGTCCAATGTGCGCTGTCTGCCTTCTGCATGTCAGAGAGAACCAACTTCAACCAATGTACTGTTTGTGAAACAGAGTCATGTGATCACTGTAGCTACGTCTGATTGGTGAAACCAATGTAGAGTCGAGTGTTGCCCATGTAGTGGAGTAAGATGCGTTTTTTCTTCACAAAACTACTCAAGTAAAAGTAAAACATATGGTGCAATAAAACTACTTCTAGAAGTACGTTTTTTCAAAAAAGTTACTTAAATAAATGTAACAGAGTAAATGTAACTCATTACTACTCAACTCTGTGCCAGTAGTCACTGTAGGTCGTTATCATGCACTATCACATGCTTCACCTTTGCTGTAAAAGTTGCAATACTAAACACAGAGCTACAAGTTTGTGAAATTTAGGCACAAACACTACATTAGTGTTTATGACAGAGTGCAGAGGATGCCTGGCATTGTCCATAATGACCAGCAGTTTGTTCAGTGTCCTCTTCTCTGCCACTGTCACCAGAGTGTCCAGCTTCATGCCAACCACAGAACCGGCCCTCTTGATCAGTTTGTCCAGTCTGGATGAGTCCTTTTTTGCTGTGCTGCTCCCCCAGCACACCACAGCGTAGAAAAGGACGCTGGCAACCACAGACTGGTAGAACATCAACAGGAGCTTCTTGCAGATGTTGAACGACCGCAGCAAGGAAGTACAGTCTGCTTTGACCCTTTTTTATATACCTGCTGTTTGTTGTGTGTCCAGTAAAGTTTGTTGTCCACCCACAGCCTGAGGTACTTGTATGTACAGACCACCTCCACTTCCTCGCCCTCGATCCGATTGTAGTTTGCAAAATAAGAAATGAACTGGTGTCTTTCATTTCAAACTGTGTTTTATTCCCTCTGTTCATGTCAAGTTAAATATGGCCACTAGTTATCACCAAATTACTGCACACATTGGCGATAATAAGCCTGCTGGCCTACTGGTAGCCACACTGAACCTACCTTTGGGCATGACAACAACTGACAACCACTGAAAACTGTTATTTGTTAGTTAAAATTGTGTTTCTGAACAACTTTTAATAGGTGAATACACTCAGTGTTCATATAGTTGAGTGAAAACAGGCCATAAAACCATCTGTTTGACCTGAGCTTCATTATTCAGCTGGAAAGGATTTGGTTCTTCCTACACATGGTAACTAATGAATGCTGCAACAATGAAAAATTAAATGACAAACAGTTCACACTTTTTTTTTTCTTAACAATCTTTAATTCACAAAAGAAGGGTGCAGGAGTGACTCATCAGCTGAGAGGGGACAGCTGGAACATCTGTGATGTGCAGTGTCATTTCAGTTCACCTTCTGTTTATATTGCTGAAAACCAGGCATATGTGTAACTCACAGTGAAAAGTGCTGCAATCATAATATTTTATTTTTTTTTATTTTTTCCATGAACATATTTGCTTCCCTGATGACGTGAATGATGAAGACCCCGATCAGTCAAAAGTTCTTATCAAAATCTTTTACTAGACAACCTCGTCTGTATGTGTTTCCATACGTTTCTCTGCACATAAAATACCTGAGTGAATACAGCAGACACTTGCATGAGGTGGAAAAGTTGCAAACAGACAAATAAAAAACAGCAGTTCATGACAACATAGATTAATTAATTATTTTGCTTTTTTTAGAGAAAACCAAAAACCCTATTATTTTTCTTAATAGGAAAAAAAGCATATATTTCACAAACTGCGCAGTCAACAAAGTTCAATCATCATAAAACCCACAGTGAATTATATTTTGAGAATATTGCTCTGTAAGACTTAACTATGACGCCAAAATGATTAACCATAAAGGTGATGGTGTTAGGCACTGTGATAATCCAGCGTACAAATTAAAATTCCACATTTCTTTGTGTTGTACGGGGATGGGTCTTGACAAACTACAACATTTCCACAAGAGTTTCAGCATCCCATTCTAGTTCAGCTGTCTGGCTGGAACCAATGTCATTAACACCAGTATGAACAATAATGGTGCGAGCAGGTTAATCGACAGGGCGATTCACAAATCCAATTGTTGAATCTGATTATATTCTGCCAGAGGAAGACACTGCAAGCTGTTGTTTCAACACCACTGTGGGCAGGTTTGAGTGATGGTAAATGGGACAGGAAACACCATTAGTGGTGTCTCTGCTGACTGCACAGATTCAATAGATGGCTCACTCTGAGCTAGGAGTCTTCTTAAGATACTCCCCCATTAGTGTTGTTGGGGCCATTTTTCCACCTCAAGGTTAGGGACTGAATGTGTTTTTGAAAGACATATGAAGGGATAGGGGGGTTGACCGTTCTCTGACAAAAAAAGAGCAACAGCATTTGTCTATTCTGCAACTGATAAAGCCTTTTAGTGGCTATAGTCATTGTGACTTACGAAAAACTAACGTTATTACTGTTTGCAAGAGTGAGGAGGCTGCCAGGTGGAGACTAGTGTGAGGTCAAATGAAACCATCCTTTGTAGTAGTTAGTAACCTCGGGTGTGTACATCTAATTGCATTACACTCTTTCTAGTAGCATCATGTAACAACAGCAATGACTTGTTAAACTACAATTACAGTACAGACACCATTGTTGCTAATTGTGAATGCTGCAGTCTTACTGTATTCTAGGGCCTTATGCCCTTATCCCGTGTTTTACCATTTCCCTTTAAGGGGAAATGTTGAAACAACCTCAAAAGGGAGTGCAAGCCAAGGTTTGGCCGCCTCCTCACTCCTGTGAACAGCTTGGTGTCAGAGAGGAGAATGTTGTCCAACATGAGGACAATACGGGACAGTACTTTCCACCCAATTTTACACACCGCAATGCTTTTCACCCTCATTAGCTGTACACCCTGCTGTAATATTATTATTTCTAATGTTTCATTTGTAATAGTGTGTTATTCTGTAATAATTTGTTTCGTTTTTTTTTACTTTAACTTGTTCTCACTGTCATTTAGCAACTGAGACAACTACCAGGTATTAGTCAAATATTTCTGACTCTGATTAAGTTTGTCTTCAAAATGCCCTGTCATATACCTTTTTGTATTATGATGAGACACTGTTAATACTGTCTTTCCACACAGGCCTCACTGTTACCCTCGCCCTTTTTGTTCACTGTAAAGAGAGCATAGGCCATCCATTTAGCATCCATTCCCTAATGGACATGTGTTTGGGGAAAGCCAGACCATATGTGTGTGCACTCAGTATGAGTAGCTTTACAAATGAGTTATCTACTGTACGGTGTAGTGTAAAAAGAGGCAGGTTCAAAAGAAAATAAGGGGAATCACAAAGCGAGGCATGAATACAGTGGCTTGCGAAAGTATCTGGCCCCCTTGAACTTTTCCACATTTTGTCACATTACAGCCACAAACATGAAT
>JAUYWH010000020.1:1884563-1911848 GCA_034779795.1 Ctenopoma multispine
TGACTTTCGTTCCACTTCTCACGTGTACACCACTTTGTATTGGTCTTTCACGTGGAATTCCAATAGAATTGATTCATTTTTGTGGCTGTAATGTGACAAAATGTGGAAAAGTTCAAGGGGGTTGGATACTTTCGCAAGGCACTGTATGAGCAGCGACATCTGGCGGTAACTGAGGTCAAGGCAAGGTCTCAAGAGCACGAGTGAAGCAGCGCTCACTGTTTCAGTCTCATGTCCCCAGTAAAATCTCAGTAAAGTTAAGCAAAGTAAAGTAAAGTTTGTTTGATTCTGCTAAAGTTCTTGTTAATTTTTACTATTTATTAAATATACAATAATGAATTTATGTCTTAGAAGAGACTTTGGCACTGTACCAGAAGTAAGTGGTCAACTCTAAACAAAGAGGATAGTAGTATAATTACAGACTTAATGTGCTAACACACTACACATTGCGGATTGAATTTCTGAAACATATTTGTGATATTTGTGAAAACCCACAGCTCTATCTATTCTTTTCTTTTTACCATGACTGGGAAGTGAAACTAGAACATCGGTTTCAAAAGGCAACGTGCTACCCACTGTACTAACGGGACAACAATGTATTATTGTTATGGTGCTATTTAAAACACTACTGTATAAATAAGAGGTTTGGGTCAAGATGTCAGGTCCAAACGCACTTTTTTGTCCCAGTTCCTGGCCATAAAACCGAAGCTGCGGGCCGTATCAAATGTGATGTGACTTTGAGCATGTGTCCTGTAGAACATCGGCATCCTTTTCTGCTTTTACTTGTCATCTGTCAAAAATCTCTCTAAACCCTTTAAATGAAAATAATAGATCTTACACGGACTTCCTGTGAATTTTGTGCCAAAGCTGTCAAATCGATGAAACTTTGTCAAACTGATGAAGCTCACTGTGAAACACTGATGACGTTCGAAACTTCAAACGTCGATGGTCACGTGACAGCAGCATTTTGATACAAGCTCCGAAACAGTGATTTGACTCTCTACTCTTCAGATTGACTGACACAAGCTTTGATGCTTTGGTATGGTTTTCCTATCACAACAGGTCATGTAAACTAATCAAACAATCAGGTATGAAAAACATCATATCAGATATTCAATCCTAAACACCACTGCTCCATATAGTGCAGTGCTTTACAAATAGATAAAAGATCTGGAGTCAGAGTGAGATGGAAAGCATGACGAAATTTAATTTCATTCTATTCATTCATTTAGCTGATTAAGCCACCTGAGTAACAGAAATGAACTCTTAGGCTTTCAGAGTATGGTGGTCATATTATTGTCTCCCTCCCATGCTCATTATCGGTACATTGGTTATTGGTTTTTTGGCAGAATCAAAATAGACATAAAACAACATATGTGGACATTTCTGAATAATAATGTCAACCACATAATGTGAACTTAATGAGACCAAACTCATATTTCAGCCGTCATAAAACATCTGATGCATATATATTGGATTCTAGTAGATCCTTGATTTATGTAATGGAGAGATAATACAGCTTATTACTGAAACCTGCTTTTTGTGAATTTAAATATGAGCATGTATTAATAATTAGAAGGCATGTCTGTGAAAATATTTATTTGCTTTTTGTTACTTCTAGTCTAATTTGAGTCATAAAACTAAAAACATTTCAGGATACATTGTTGATTTGAATATAACCAAAATGCTTTTTATTGCTTATCTAACCACAAAACCACAGATATGAGGTTATGGAAAAAGTCAATATCTGCACACAGTGTTCATGTCACTCTGTTACCACAGAGTGCTTGGCTGCATGTTTTTGTAGTTTCTTTGAACTGAGGTTGTTAATAATTTTTGAAAATACAACTGGCTTTGTTAAATGACCTCATATTAATGAAAAATGTTTCTTATGATGTTGGTGCAACAAAGCAGCAGATTTGACTGTAAGGCTGGGGACATACTTGCTTTTTAGCTACACAAAGATATTGGTTCCATCACTGGCTTTGTCATCAGCTCTATTATTATCATTGTTTACATGCTGCTTCTTTGAGGACCTTGAATAATCGCTTTGGATAAAAGCATCTGCCAAGTAAAGTAAAGTAAAGTAGAGTAAAGTCTTTTAGTGGTGACTGAAAGCTGTTGCACAGGTGATTTGATACTGACCCATGGGTCGTACACGTGATCGCATGTCACATTCGTGTAGTGTTTATTTCTGGTGTTGCCATTTTAACACACCCCAAATAAACATAGTCATTATCATGCCTATAGCTATGGTTCAGCAGGGCAACTACTACCTACCAGTAGGCCAGTATATTTATTATGATCCATTTGGGTGGCGACATCTAGTGGCAGCTGGTACTAGTATGGAGAGGGGCCTGGATTGGTGGGAAACAAAACACTTAGAAATATTTCAAACATATATATTATTTTTACCCAGACAAGGGATACAGTAGTTGTACATACAGGAGGATGCTGTAACAGTAATTCACACATGCAAGATGTTGTAGAAAAAGCTATATGAAAGAATTAATCTGTTAATATCTCCATTTATTCGGTTATCCCATTTTTGTTTAGTTTGACCTTTGGCTAAAAATTTAATTAATTTTGATGTAGTTGCAATTTTGTTCTAAACGTATTTCCAGTCAGAATGTGGTTTGTAATTGAAATATGTGTTGGGTTAAATAAAATGCCACAGTGCCCTCGTGGAAACAAAACATGACTCACAGCAGTATGACACATGATGTGTCTGTGTGTCTGTGGCGGTTGTGCAACAGCAGTGATGAGTAGAGTAGCATAATGATGATCATGTCAGTCACCATTTGAAGGGGTAACCAGTGGGTGACAGGGAAATGATGACATATTGTGCAGCCTGATGTGATGCTGCCCCGATGAGAAGCTGGGTCAAATAATCTGCAAAAACCAGATTGAATTGGATAACCATTTCATTTCCAGTGTCAATTTCAAATGGACGGGTGGCGCAAGTCAAAAGCTGGCTATTAGGGCTATTAGGAGAACTGTGTGTATTCATAAAACCATGTGTGCTCAGCCAGTATCAAACCTGTCCCATAGACCATGGATGATGTTGTTACTAACTCCACTGCTGGCCTTTTGAAAGAATATATAAGTGTCAGCTCTGATTCCCCATTGAATTAATTCAAAATCATGCTCTTTTCATGAAAAGGCCCTGCTGCTGCATTCTGACCTACAGTAGTGAGACACAGTATTTCATATGTGAATTAAAGAGACCTGCAAGTCTGGGTAAAACAAAAGTGCCTTGACAATAACTTAATGTAAAGAAAAGCTTGATAGTCTTTGTGGCAAAAAGTAATTCAGAATCAAATTTACTGCAGTGACAGTTTAACACTTGGGGTCATGCATCAAAGAGCTTTCAAAAATTGAATATAGCTTTGGGTGGACCAACATGCTCCGAATTCCTTTCGTCTAGTTGTAGAAAGTTTTGTGACATCCTAAACTTCTTATCAGCAAGACATAGGTTGAGAGGCCAAGCCACCGGGGTCGTTCCGCTTCACGGCTAGATACAGCTGTGTCTGGTCTGCATATCAATGAAATGATACATTTCTTTACTGTATTATAGGACTGATCTAAGGTATATGCACAAAAAATTAGAAGACTATTACTGTAAACCAGGGGCACATTATATGTGAGATTTGTAGATGGTGATGAGATTTATTTTTCAGCTGAACTGGTTTAAACAATAGAAATGAATTCACAGTTATCCGTCTCTGTGAAGGTGAAGATCTAGGAGTATCAGTATCTGATTTAGTGGCTGCTAGGCTCAATCTAGTTTGAAGTCTTTCCACTTCTTTTTAATTTTGTTGACACACAGCTGTTATTTCATATATGTACTCTTGTACTTTGGTACCATTGATGTTCTCCATTGTTTTCTTTTGCTTGAATTTGGAGAAATAAATATTTGATGACAAAAGTCTTCTTAGAAAGACCTTCCATTCAGCACAGCATCAACTTGGGCTCTTCAGTGACTGGCCTCATAAATGTCTCTTCTGCAACATCAGAAAAATCGAATCCTACTTTTCTAAAAATGCGACACAAATCTTCGGGCAGGCGCTCAGCATCTATTATCTCAACTACCGCTACGCTCTAGTAACAGGGCTACCATCAGGTATAATAAACACCTCCAGATGATCCAAAATGCAGCAACATGTCTATTTTTAGATCAACCAACATGGATGTCATACTGGCTTCCAGTGGCTGCTGCAAGTTCTAACACTCACATAGAGACTGGTTAACTGGACAGCATCTTCCTACCTGAACACTGATAACTGTCTACAGTCCCTCTTGTGCTCTGCCAATCAATGGTGACTGGTGCAATGAACTATCTAACTCTGCTTACTCTCAGCGAACTCACTGCCAATATTCAAAAGACTAGACTAGAATATCCAACTAGAAGGTCAGAAGCCCTTGATGACGGCATTTCTGTATTTAGTCTTACTCTGGAAATAAAATGCAAACAGCCGTTTGTAATTGTGTAACCAGACGTAACAGTCAGGAGTTGCAGTGAGCTTCAATGGTTCATTGCAGGCTTAGCAGGTTTCTGAACAGTGGGCTAGGAAATTCAGGAATCGAATCCACTCTGACCCCTTAACAGAAGGTTCAGTTCCTGTTAGGATTTTATTATGAATACACAACAGTGTGGCGATGATTCAGTCCTTTTCATAACTTCCGGCTGTTTGTCTTGCTTGCAGGTGTATGGTCTTTACCCTTAGATGCTGACACTGAGATGTAGTCTCATGTTTATCAGTGCTGCCCTTTCAATGACGACTGAAGCTTCCCACATATGGTTTACAATGTCAGTCAGCTCACAGGTTATTTTTATATAATAAATATAATATATTAATAATAATAAATAGAAAATATCTTATTCTATTTTCTTTTTTTCAGTCATATTGTTATTTTGTTCTGTTTTCAATATCTAGTTCAACATTTACTATATAGCATCTCTTTATATTCCATTTATTCCACTTCACTACTCCAGTTTTATGTAGAACTTACATTTCTATTCTTTATTATACAAATATTCAAATGAGTGAGTTGTTTGCACTTGAATTCTTTTAATTTGAAATAATATGTTGAATGAATGAACTCAACTGAGTTGAGTTCACTCTAAAGTGTATTAATATTAGTAGACTTCCCAGCAGAGCTAAAGCTCTATGTAGACTTTATTGAGTTGGCTTTTTTTGTGTGTTTTTAAGATAAACCGTGGTTGTTTCTGAGAAACTGAGGCAGTTTGTTAAAATAGATATTTCAATTCATAGAAGAGCCACAAATGAACAAAATACATCAGTTAGTTTGGTTAATTTAACTTTGGTATTTACACAGCGTAGAGTACTACATTTTGTGAACGTATTCACATATGTAAAATGTTCTGATGTCCCTTTAACTCATTTTATTAGAAGTTTAACCAATTTATACTTTACAGTGTTTCTATCTTTTTTGGGGGGGTAAATGTATTCTTATCATTTTCTATGATTTAAATATAAAGTGAATCATTTTGAGTCATCAGCTTTAAACATTTGCCTACAAACCATTAGTACTCTCACTAGATCTAGTGTAGTTATACAGTTTAAATACTTTTGGCAGGTGGTCAAAATGTTTTTTTGTACAGCTGCTATTTTATTCTAATTTATTGGTTACCTCATACTCATTTCTTTCTCTTTATAGGCGTATTATTAATTTTTATCATGAGCAATGCTGTTTATTACGCCCCCCCCCCCCCTCACTTTTCCATGTATCTTTAAGAGCAGCCCGTGGTGGGGGCGGAGTGAGCGGGGCTGAACTCTGGCTGTGGAGTTCCTTCCGAGGCCGCTAGGCGCGTCTCTGCTCCATGAAAAGCTGCCGAGAGAGACTGAGGGGCTGGAGGAGAAGATGAGGAGGAGGAGGAGGGTGGGGGGGGGCGAGGAGGAGGAGAGAGCGGAGAGAGAGGACGGTGTTTCACCAGCCAAGTGCAGCTTGAATCGTGAGGAGCGGACGATGGGGGGAAAAATCCCACTGTTGTTTCTATTTCTCCAACATCACCGTCATTAACATGTAGACCGGCGCGCGTCAAAAGACCCGGAGGCAACGGTCTTTCCTTTCAAGGAGAATAGCATTCTTGTTGCAGATGTAAATAAAGCATATTTTTGGATCAACAGCGGACTTGTTGTTAGACTAAAAGGGTTTCCTTAATTTCTTTCAGCGCCTGTGTAAATGTTGGACTGCGTTTAACCTGAGTTTCTACCCTCTGGAGTGAAAAGTGCGCCAGTCTTTATTTCCCAGGCTTATTTCTAAAGCTTGAGCGTTGGGATTAATTTTTTGATTTTTGATTTGGATTTTTAGGGGGCTGTGTGGCTTTTGGAAGGAATGCACCTTTTTCTAACGGGACGTAACGCACAGAGGAATATTGTTTGAGGTGGGAGAAGCAGCGGATGGGATCCTTCCTTAAGGGTAAATACACATCCAGACTTTCACTCTGCAGGCTGCGTTAAGCGTTTTTAAATTCTGCTTTGGGTTTTGACACTTTACCTGTAAAAAAAAAAAAGCTGCGTTGCAGTAAAGCTGATTTTCTTACTTCATGATTTACTCTGCAACATCACACAGATGCGGTGTTGGTGGAGGACAAGTTCAAGTGAAGGTTGACAATTTTTTTTCGGCACATGACGTTATCTTGCTTATGCTTAGTGGATGGTGGTTAGTGAGGAGAAGTGTGCGCGTTGGAGAGGCTGTTGGAAACGTACCCCTACAACCCCCCCCCCCCCGTCTGCATCTCCTCACTGCTTCTGTCTTCCACTTCGGGCACCGTGTCTCTGCTCCAAGCGCGTGGACGCACGGAGCTTGCCCAAAAGAGCTGCACCGAAAATAATATTACTGATAATAATACAAATAATAAATATCTGAGATCAGAATGAGGGATGATGAGAGATCAATTTGTCCTCAGGCAAAAACAAATTTATATGCCTCTATCGGTTACCACCTGCAGACTGTGTGTGTGTGGCTTCTCATCATAATCATCTCTCCATGGAAAAAATCAATTTTATTTCGTCTTAATCGAAAAAAAAACCTGAGTTTTCCTCGGCACATTTTGGACGTAGACTCCTTCTTGGTTAATCAAATGAACGCAAACCTCCTCTCAGGCTGATTGCTCGGGTTGGGGTGGTGGTGGTGCGGCGGGGGTGGAGAGAACTGTGTCTGTGTGTATCTGTGCGTTTGTGAGTGTGCGCAATCCTGAACAGGGTCTCTCTATCCTCTTCCCCGATCCAGGAGAAGGAGGAGGAAAGTTGCGCTCGTTGCGCCGCTGCGGAGGCTCCAGCACCGTCTAAAACAGGATGAATGCGGCATTTGTGTGTGTGTGTGTGTGTGTGTGTGTGTGTGTGTGTGTGTGTGCGCGCGCGCGTGTGTGTGCACAAAAGAAGTAGAGAAGAGAGGGTTCGGATGCTGCCGACGTGTGACCCTGGCACATCACACTCTAATGCCATTACGCCATCGCCCCCTCACACCTATAGTTACAGCCCGGGACATGCAGGCTCTGATGAGGGTGAGAACACGAGCAGTTACAGAGATGTTAGTGGAGGCAGGAGCTGCCTATATTGCCATTAAATAAGTGTCCTTGCAGGATTAATCCTGAGTGATGGTTTGTATATACTCTTCTATATTATATTGAAAGGGCAGTGCAGCTCACCTGCTGGTGATGTTACAGTTGTAGCTCTCCTGAACTCCATGCATCACCACCTCCCTCCCCTCCAGCATCTCTCAGCCTGCACATTGCACTTGCATGTACCTCACATGAGCAGACTGAATAACACTGTGGCTCAAACACATTTGTGGCCTTTGGGCTCCAAATGATGTTTGTTACACATGAAGTCCAATAATAAGCCGAGTGTCACATGCATAAGTTTCTCAGTGAGGAGATGAAGAGCGAGAGGCGTCAGATCACGTGGCGTTAGATGACACAGTGTGCCTGTGACCTTTAATGAAAAAATCTCTCTTTCTCATCTCGCTTCCTGCTGCTTCATTGTCTCCTCATAACACTGCGTTGGAGGCTGCTGTTTTTCGGCTGGCAGGGGTGATGTCAGGTGCCAGCGGTTCACACCACTCAGTCCCACAGGCTCTGATCTACATAGCTCAGCCCTCAAGGAAAAACATGGAGTCACCCCTCATCTTTTCTCTGTGCATCCTTGTTGACTCATGCTGTGTGCTCTTGTTGTTTCTGGAGGATGTGGCCACCTCACTCCCCGGTGATCTGTTTTGTTTCACCGTGTTACAGTTACAGTTATGGTTTGAGCTGGTTGATGCCTCTGGGACACCGGCTACACAGTGTCAGTGGTTCACACAATGGAATTTGTAACTCATCCTCCTCACGGTTCAGCTAAGCTCTTGTTGTTCTCTGAGCAGCTGGTTTAAGGTGAAACTATGAAGGTAGACTGAAGCTTAAGCAGCCACAGTCACACTCGGTGCTGGATTTGTGATACTGTTGGGCACGTGTGTTCTAGTTCAGAGGCCACGTTCTTCCAAGGACGTGGCCTCCGAAGGCGTCACAGTGTAATGTTCCTTCATTATGAGTTTTCTGTTTTAGCTGTGATGTTTCATTTCTTAAGAGGGACTTTGCAAATGCAGCAGCCAAGCTAACAAATGTAAAGTTATTTCTGAAGCACAATTGTGTGTTGATTTGGATCCTGATTAGCTATGTCATAACGGCAGCTTTCCTACACTCGACTTGACTTAAATTAATTTTATTAATTAAAATCTTTAATTTTATTTATTTCATCTGTTTTATTTAATTCATTTAAATTAAGTAAAGTCAAGGTTTCAGGTTCCGCAAAATATAATTATTGATTCAATTATTATAAATTAAAAATTAATATTTGCTTTCAACTATCATAAAGAAACTTTGAATTCTTTGTATTAAGTCAAGTCAAGGTTTCATTCTTTGAGTGTTCCTGAGGTTTTCCCAGTTTACAAAGAGACGAAAAAATCGCACAACTCTAACACAACACATCATAATACAAACATTCTGTAAATAAAACAGACATCTAACAAGACACAGACAGGCTCTGACTAAAACCATCATAATTGAACATAAAGCATAATATAATGACATGCCCATATAAAACCTCCTATTACAGACTTTCATAGTTAATGTTAAATGTTAATGTAGTTAATTGTAAGTCATTTTTTAAGCTCTATATTTATTATTTTTACAGAAGTAATTCTCATTCGTGCATCTTTCTACACGTCGTTTTGGATTTTGGTACAACAACCTCCAGCATGGTGGCATGTTGAATACCTATGTGTGTCAATAATTTTTAGAGCTATGACATTTCTGATAAACAGTATCAGTAAGAACAGGAAAGACATTTATCCATTTCACTATATACATTCATTATATAAATAAGGGAAACCCCATTCATATACTGAGACAACAGAAAATAAATATCGACTGAGAGGCCTTAAGAGGTTTTTACCATCTAGTCTGCGTGTATGTAAATATTTTTAATGAGGTAGCCACACTGGGGCACATACAAATATATATTTATTCTTACATTTATTGACATTTGTTTCTTCAGGTATCAAATTTGGCCTGTTCTGCTGGAGGTTCCACGTCCATTCATAATCATAAACCACATACCACCTTCTGATTGTGACATTGCTGGTGATTCTGACATTGCTGGTGATTCTGACATTGGTGGTTCTCGGGGTGGCCAGTCAGAGTTTGGGTATCCCTCTGGTCACAACCCTGTGTGAGATCATATATTGGTTTAATTTTCCATGCCATCCAAAAAAGAACCAATGACAGATAAGCAGTGGAGGATTAGGGCCACTATAAAAACATTATTTATAATCAGACGTCGGACTGTTTTCTCAGGTTCTGAGATTAAAGTCAGGACTGAAATAATGTTTTTATAATCCTCTTCTGTGCCTGTAATATTGTGTGATACTTATGTATACTGTATGCATCATATACTATGCTACTGACCATTGTCTCCTTAACTCTGCTTTAAACAATGTGTTTCTTAGCAGGGTGATGTGATAGAACCAGCAGTTGTGGAAAAAGCAACAGACATCACTTCCATGTTGTTGCATTTTCAAAAGGTGGGCTGATCAGATGAAATGCAAATTATTTTCACCTTTTCCATACAAGAAATCCCAAAAAATATGCTTCTAGTAATTCTAATTGCAACAGTGAATATGTTTTTTTAGGGACTGTAATTGCAACTGGATGTTGTTTCCTATAAACATAATAATGATAGATTCTTAATTAATGATACTGAACATATTCTGTTCACTGAAAACCCAACATTAGGGAATAATTGTGGGCTGGTTTAAGAGAGGAGAATAACGGTAAAAAAATCAGAGCTCAGGTCTGTGCGCAGTCAGCGATGCACTCCCTACAAAAATGTAATGACTGTGCTGTTAAATTGCATGGGAACAGCATTTCTGGGATTTTTTACGGTTTTTCTTTGGTTGATTTGAAACAAATTCTGATGCATTTTTCTTGTTTGAAATTCTCCTCACTGTAACTATCATTATGTAATATTAGAGTAGTGTAAAAGATGCCTCCAGATCAAAAGTGCACCACAACTAAAAAGCTTAGATATATTATTCTGAATCTTCTTGTTATTAATATTTGTGAAAATGAAATGAATGAATGAAAATGAAAGTAACATTCTCCTCAGCTGATGTCATTGTGTTTGATGAGAATATTATTAGTGTTGGTGCAAATGAGGACTTTATGCATCCAGTGAATCAAAGCAACTAACATAAAGTGGGTCATGAAAATATATCGTTTTGTGGGAACTACCTTGTACAGTAGTGAGAACGCAGTGGGAAGCATCACAACATTCATGTGACTGCTCTTCAAATTCACTCAATTGTCCTGCGAATGGCTCCTGACAGAAATGTCTATAGAGAGTAATGGGAATCTCTTTCTTGCTTAGTCTGCTGAGTGAGCACAGCTGAATGAGCTGAGCAGGACTAGGAATGGTGTTGTATCTGCATGAACTGCATTGCATGATACATAAAATAGTGTTGATGGTGCTGTAGCAGAAAACCACAATATACTTAAGATGGAACAATGCTGGAAACCCACAATGGCACTGACTGTGGGACTCCAATTAAAAACTGCAAACTGAAAGTTTTATATACTGAGCCATGTAAAGATGCTAAAGCTCTTCAAACAGGATGTGTCACAAATATTCTAACAATACAGCAGACTCCGTTACTGCATCGGTACAATTACAGTTCAGAAACTCATTGATTCCTGATGCTCAGCTGTGTGCGTGTGTGTGGGTGTGTGTGAGATGAATGAATAAAGCACCATTCGACTTCAGACTTCATGTCCCACACTGTGCTGAACCACTTGTTTTCATGGACACAGATTCAAGAGGTTTTTTTGTGAATTAGGACATGTTCGTCTTTCTTTAAAGCACGCATCCTACTGCCAAAATTGACTTACAGTGCAGTGTGTCTGCATGTCACTTATGTAGTGTGTGTGTGTGTGTGTGTGTGTGTGGAATCTGTAATACATCTTATTTTCATGAAGGGTTTCTGACTTTGTGAGGCGTATAATTAATAAAAATGACACAATCACTTATTTGTTCACTCAAACACTGTAAACTGTCAAATGACTGTATGTTTTCTTGACAAGTCACCTCTCGCCAACTATGAGAGTAATTACAGTCTGGGAGGAGGAATTAGTAACACGTTGTTATACATTTGCATTTCACTGCATAACATGCCTGGATCAACAAAGTAGGTCTTTGCTTTGTTTGTTATTACTCTGTTTAATATTATTAATATTATTAATATATTGTTAATCTGATTCATTTCGTGTGTTCACTGAAAACTTGACATTAGGGGAAAAATGTGGTCTTGTACTGGTACTGTACTGATACAGTATAAATAAAAATTTTAATTACTTTAAATAAGTGAATTTTGTAGTCTATGTAGCACATTAGAGGCACATTTATAGTGTCTAGTGTTAGTTATTTTAAGCAACCCAGCACATACAGTACATAACAAACTTTGCAAACTCGCACCCGCAAAGCTCGGTACTGGACCTCACATGTTATCTGCTCTTATATCTAAATGAAATAATTGTTTTAAAAACACCAGTTGTGTTACTGGCTGACTGGTGCAGTCACTCACTTTAAAAATCATCCAGGTTGTAGATCGCTTACAGGCTACGCAAGACATGCAGTATGATTTGTCCCATTCATATGTGCAAAACAAATGTGCAACAAAATGACATGAAGTGAAGATCTCTGTGAAGATTGCTGTCAGTCAGCTGCATTCTTATTCATTTAGATGTGATAAAGTTGTGCAAGTGAAAGAAAAACTGTGCTTTATTTTCAGTTCTTCTTTTCTTCTTCACCTTTCTCTTACCCTCTAACTGCCCACATTTAGTTTTACCCGCAATTCATTACAAATGTTGTATTACTTGACCTGTTGCAAATGGTTTTTGTGCGTTACCCATTGAAAGCTTGAGGGTATCTGTGTGGGGTTAAAGGATTCTGGTCATGACAGGTCGGTTGACCTAATGAATTTTAATTAAGCTTGGCTTACCTTTAGCTTATTGTCATCAAATGTGTCTGCCTTGGCCCTTGTTTATTACATTAGGAGGGCTATTGGCTGTCATGTCGAGATGACTGAGCATAGAATACACTGCTGCGGTGCTATGAATTAATGAATCAGTGGCTGCGGTTACCTGAGTCATTCTTTTTCCTTCCAAATGCAATATATGGGATTGACTGATAATTCCCACTGAAATATTCACAGTGGTGCTAAATCCAGTTTTCATGCACCAGAGAATAGAGTATCACTTGTAAGAGAAGAGGACATTTCTAAACTGAAATGAAATCTTAGATGGAAAGTAACAATTCCAGAGCTCACTTTGTGCATTTTCATGTGAATGAAACAACTTCGATGCATAGATGTTGAACCAAATTGCTTATTATTAGACAATGACGTAACTGCCCTTTTTCCGTGTCTTGTGTTTGTCCCTGAGGGTGTCGCTTTTAAAGGCTCCAAATCCTTTCACACATTTGTGTCAGCTGAAAGCTCACCTGAGGATGGAGCTGAAAGAACAGACTGTGCTTGCAGGCTGATAGACCTGTTAAAGTTACATGGTCACTGTGTGTGTGTGTGTGTGTGTGTGTGTGTGTGTGTGTGTGTGTGCGCATGCTTACATGGTCGGGCAGTGTGACTGCATATGCATCTGCGTTGATGTGTCTGTGTGTAGGCAAGCATTACTAGGACTAGAGGTTCCTGAAAAACAAGAGTAAAAGTAGAGCAGCATTAATAGACTGCTCTGCTTCTGAGCCACCCTTTCTCTTTTGCTTCTCACAATCCGTTAAGTTAATAATTTCAATAACACAACATTTAATTTAGATCTGTTTGGGAACCCAGTCTGCACAGAACCATTACATTTAGCTTTGCCTGTTTTCTTCTTCTACGGATGTAGACTGGTCCACATCACCCACTACAGCATTGGAGAGTAACAACATTGTTAAGAACATGGCTCTCAACAATAACACGCCGATTGCTGAGGGCAGTTTGCAAACATCCACTGGTAGCCAAATGGTTATAGGCAATGCTGTCGAACAATTCATGGATTGATCTCTGTTAACCTCTACCTCATTTCATATTCTCAACACCATCAACTGTCTATACCTTGATGCATCATCATTGAACTCTTTTCATGCATTCCCTGTTTCCTGTTGCTTTGGGTCAGGATAGATCAGACACTAGGAATTTGCTTTTGAGCCAAATGGGACACAGATTCCATTTTTGGGCTCTTCACAAGAGATAACTTTGAAGTTCTCAGAAAGGCAATTTAGACTTAATGCCTTGAAGGAAAAAGTTATGTAAAGCATCATGAAACAAAAATCAGAAGTCCCTGCAGTGTCCATCATAATCACACTATAGCTTCTTGCCTTCTATGAGGATTTCAGACTTGCACGGCAAACATACTGACTAATTATGTCTTTGAAGCAGACTTGTGTTGAACGCTCGCTGAGGAAAATGGACTGAATAAGATACAGAAGAGTTAAAAGGTTAGGAACAAGATGGAATGATGTAATGTTTCCAAGTTCCCTGAGATTTTAGTGAACACACGAGTGTAGCTTTAGGTTTGATTGTGGTGACACTTAAATGTGTGTGACAGCTTCCTGGAGGGACCTCACAATGTGCCTCTATTCTAAAGAGATCTTCCTTGCGCTGAGCCAGTGTGGTGGCGAGAAAAAACGGTTTCACGCCAAACCCACCACTTCCCCCGTTGACCCTGCTGGCAACCATGCACAAATTTTCTGCCAGGTGAACAAACTAGAAAAAAAAACTCAGCTCCTTCACACACACACACACCTATAACCCAGTTGCTTTGCATTTTATCCGTGTATTCATAGCAATGGCACCAGCCTGCTTAGTATGGAGGAAGATGGACTAAGAGAGCATATCTACATTTTGCTCAGTCAAGATAATGGAATAAAATAAACTGCAGGCAGATTGGCGCTGGTGAGGTCAGCCAGATGCTCTTGTTGATGTAACAGCCACATTTTTTGAAAAGGGGGTGTGTGCTCTTGTGTTGTTATTGCCAGCTAGATGTATAGTATATTGCTTCAGTCACAGCCAGTTACAGTATATTAGCTTTTATTGTTAGTTTTTGTCTTGCTTTTGCTAAACTCTGACTTTAGAGCAGATTGAGTATGTGGGAACATACTGCAAGCTTGCAAATAAAAGGAAAGAGAAGGAAAAAGGAGAACGATGAGAAAAAGGTAGAGAGGATGAGGAGCAGAACAGGGGGAAAAGTGAGCTGACACATCCTCTCAGTACTCGTATACTTTACTGCTCCCTAGGCTAGCATGGATGTGTTTGTGGGTGTGCTTGCGTGGGCTGTGTGTGTGTCCGTGTGTGTGTGAGAAGCACCGGAGGTTCTGTGCTGGGGTTTAACTCTGTTCATAGGAGCTGAGGGCACACAGCACACTGATGTAGACTGACAGGCCAGAACACAGGCTTCATTCCACAGTCAACAGCCTGAGCAACAGTCAGCCAGCCTCCTCCATCAGCAGGCGGCCTTGAGACTGATGGTTAACAGTCAGGCAGACAGGAAATATTTCCAAAAACTCATGATATTTCAATTCAGTTTAGTGGAAATTTGGTTCAAAGGTTGTTGAAATGTTTTTCACACATACTGTACTATAAGTGCTGGGAAAAAACTGAACCCTTTCCTAGTTTCTTCTATTTTTGGATGTATTTCATACTAAACTAAAGTTTTAGATTGTTAAACTAAATCTAACACAAAACAAAGTGTTAGATTTACATAATATCTAGTTAAGGTCCAGACATTGACTAGGCCACTCTAAAAGCTTCATTTTAACACTTTAGCCATTCATTTAAACAGTTTATGCTTTGACTCATGAGTCCCTGAAACAATCACCCAGATAGTGATGGGAAGTCCAGCTCTTAGAAAAGATTTGGCTCTTTTGGCTTGGTTCCCTTAGAAGAGCCAGCTCATACGGCTCTGAAACGGCTTGGAGCCTTATATTTTAGCCTAATTTAGCATTTATGAATGGTTTGTGTTTTGGTAAGCAGTTGTTCAGTGTTTTTATTATAGGATAGTAAAAGAGATACTATTTAATATTTTTATCAAACCTTTAACTGAACATAGAACCACAGCAAACAAATCAAATAAATAAAGACCAAAGTCTTAACATTAGGACACTTTACATAAAAGTCTTTACTGCAGGCTGGCATTAAAAAATTTCTGCTCTTTTCTTCACTTTTTCCGAACACACTTGCATTTAACTCTCTCCATGTACCTGGCCTATACTACTACACTGTCTTCTGAGCGTCTGCCTTCTTCCTTCTTTCTCATAATGGTATGATCCTAGTCTGTCTTTGCATGTCATTGGCCGCATAGGGTGCCCATCAAAATATAGTTCCGCCCTCCTGCATGGATTCTCAACAGAGCTCAGCAGAGCTGAGCTACTGGAGATTTGGCTCTCCCCAACGGGAATCGACTCTTCTGGCTCTATACAAAGCATCGGCTCTTAGAGCTAGCTCAATAGCAAACAACCCATCGCTACATCCAGAAGGTTTCAGGGTTGTCTAAGTGTGTTGTGGCAGTATTCAGACAAGTCCCAATGTTCTTTGGGGTTAGCAAGGCTTTTCACTTTGCCACTGTCCCCTGAATGCCAGTTTTACCCAGTGTTTATCATATAGTAGAGTCATGATAATCTTTATTGAAGTGAGAGAAGCCTGGTTTCTTGGACGTTTTACTTTACTATCTTTTGGACTTCCGGGAGTAGTTGTTGCCATGCAGTGGTCTTCGCCATTTGTAGATCTCACTGGTCTGTGGAGTCCCAGATCCTTAGAAATAGCTTAGAAACCATTTTCTGAAAATTTGAGAAAATTATAAACAATGTCTGGTTGAAAATCATTCCTAAGGCATTTTGGGATCCCTTGCTTTCAAAGCTATGATTTACATCCCTCAGTTTGAAGGGTTTGGTAGCTATTTTGCTGTGACCCTTGCTGCCAAAGACATTTGGGACAATCCTACTATGACATTTGAAATGTGATGAGCAAGAGGAGGTTACGGCTTTGTTTGGTTGTTCAAAGATTAGGAGGCCAAGAAGTTGTATAAGTCTATGAACAGTGGCTAAAGTCCAAAGGAAGAAGGGTGCCAAAGGAAAAAAACCACTATATTATAGACTATTAAGAATATGTGTTCTACAGAACTGTCGCCTGCCACTGAACAAAATCCTGTTTTACTCATAATAAGTAAAGTGATTGTAGGGTACATGTTGTTATACATGTGTTTGTGAGATAAAGACAATCAGACACTCTTAAATGTTCTACTTATATCTACAACAGCTCTATCTTTTTCTGGCATTGCAGCTTCATAGTTTCATTTATCCCAGACAAGATGATTCACATTAGTGAGTATTTGTTAAGCAATGTGCCTTATCGCTTCACTCTGCTTGCTGTACTTCCTCTTCACATGGCTTGTTGCTTTTTTTACCGAACATATTAATAAATGTACAAGTCTCTCAAGAGGGTTTGGTTTTATTGAAGTCACAATTACCAACAGGATTCATACCTATTTATGTGAAAGAAATTTGGGATGTGTAATGATAGATTGAGGTTGATCCTGTCAGTATTACTCGTACACAGGATGATTTCTATTATATATTCTATTCTATAGTTCTATAAAATGTCGGAAACAGTGTGCACTTCATGTCATGGAGCTTTTGTCTGTCAATAGGGGGATGGATTATGCTGCACCAAAAACAAAAGAGGTGGAAATCTATATGAAGAGTGTAAGTGATGATTGACGTGTGCATGAGTCAATGAGGTCATGCTCACTGAGGAGAGCGTAGCCGGATTATTGAAGCTTGATAATCATCCTGTTATGGGCAAAGAGGTAATCATTCAACTCTGATGATTAAGAGTTCATGTACGTACACTCCTATATGGTCACTTAACACCCTAGGCCCTTACCCTAACCATCTCAGCCAATTGTTTAACTCATACCCTAAACCTAATACTAACCTTAACTATAAAAACTATTCTTTACCCTCAAATAGCCCTTTGAAGAGGTGCAAGAAGGTGAGAACTGTCCTCTCTTTGCCAAAGCGCCCTCGCTCAAATGGTACAAAAACAAAAGAGCTCCTCATTCTGCTGGCCATACAAGAGCACACATGTACCGTACAGTAGAAGCCTAGCTTACCCGTCAGTGGACATTCAGGCTGACTGGTTCTCTCAGACCAAGTGAGAGGTTGAAGCTGGACAGACCTGCAAGCTAAGCACATGCTTCAAATAGTCATAAGCACCTCTTCAATAAATCCCCTGGTGTGTGTGCGTGTGTGTATCACAGCCAGAGGTGAGATGAGATGCCTGAAATAGACAAAGGGATGGAGAGATGGCTAAAATACTGGGATGTTGTGAGGATTTATCACACAACAGCAGCGAGAGCAGAGATGGATGGATGGATGATGGCAAATAGAGGGAGGATATGGATGAGAGTGACTAAAGCGCAGGCGGATGGAGTGTTTAGCTGGGTGACTGACTAAGCCATAAGTCTCTTGTGAGTCCTTTTGCGCTCTCTCTCTCTCTCACACTCTGTTCTATCCCTCTCTTTAAAATAACACTATGTTCTGTGTGGTGACAAGCCAGGATGAAATGATTGGCCCTTAGTTTTCCCCCGACCGCCCTCTCAGATAATCACTACACCTACTGGCTGCCTCCACATGCTGACTCTACTTTATTAAAGCTGGTCTCTCAATACATTATGTTACTGTAGTTAAGTGTCACCGCTTTGACTGGGATGGGTTTGAAAAATGCAATCGTATAGTTTGCACCACTCAGCTGGGGTGAACGCAATTAACTTGTCTATACCTAGGCGCTATTTAAGCATGAAATGTGACCTCTGGGTTTAACTGACACCCTCAGAAATTGATGGATGGAAGTTTTACTGTTATAAAATTCAAAGTCATGGAAGAAACATTGCTGCGTTTTTTGGGTTAAATGTTGCCATTGTTGAATCTCTGCACCAAATGTTTTACTAAAAATATTTACTGAAAGCTTTTTGACATGCACATTTCAATAGGAATATTTAAAGTGAGTGACTTTAAATAGTGAATTGATTATTTTTGGCAGCTGAGAGCCAGATGATGCAGAATATTGACACATTATCACCTTAAAACACTGTGATATCATTAAATGTTAGCAAAGAGTTGTACACAAAGAACACACGGCCAGCATTTATTTGCAGTCATAGTTGTTGCACTGGGTGTGAATGTCCAATTTCCTTTAGCTCCGTTTAACTGCCCCATACTAAAATACAGTAAAATTCTGTAGCTGTCTTCCATGTTCCACTGTGTTGACTAAGCAGGCGGATAACTTGATATCTGCTGCTTTGTATAGCTAAGAAATGACAAAATACTCAAGGTCTTAGTAATGAAAGTAACACAAAGTGTCTGAGTCTGAGTATGAAAGTTCAAAAAGAGATTAGGCAGACGTATTGAACTCCTACATTCACATATCCTGAATAAAAGGACGTTTACTGCACAGTTGTGCAACAAATGGTGCAACTACGGACAGCAACAGCATACATTTGGAGATGTCAATGTGGCAATACAGTGCTTACACAGTACAAGTACAAACCTATATGCAGATCTTCAATATGTCTTCTCATGGGGTTTAACCTCTAGTCAGACTACATCTGTTTTGTGTCTCTGCATCTGTTCAGTATGCTTATGAATATACAGTATGCTGAGTATTTCACTTACTCCTCATGGAGCATTGTTTGTTATGTCAAAGCTGGAGTGCAAATGCATGTGAAAGCTTCTGTGTAACATTTATATGTCATGGGTCCATCCTTTGCTAAAGGCTGCTGATGAACTGTGACTTTGTAGACTTAAACCTTTTAAAAGTTGTTTTTAGGGGCATGCTTTGTTTCATGTTGCACAAATCATCTTTTTGGAAGCAGCACTATGCTGACTGACTCAAATATGCAAGTTTAAATGTCACTCCACTATCACAGCAAATCGAAATACTCTTTGTCTTGAGTATGTATTTAAGAAACTAAAAATCCCAAGCTGTCTGTTCTGGCGTGCCTTTCGGATCCCGGCTGGGGAGACAGGTGGCATTAGCTGCACAAGTTGCTGACAGACATGTTCCCTTTTCTTTCTTGTTTGCACTTCTGTTTCTGATATTTCATTTTGCAATAAGCTTGAGATTTAACCAATTCAAAACAACACTCACACACATATTGAATATACATTGTGTTCCTCAATCAGTCACACTCTAAAATACACACGTGCAGTAAGACCATGTACTTTTTCACATAGGGATTAATGAAATCATCATTTAAAAACTGCATTTTGTATTTACTGTTTGCTTAATCTTTGTTTAATATTACAATTTGTTTGATGATCTGAATCATCAAAATTAAAAGACAAAGAGAAAAAGAAAAATCAGAAAGGAGGCAAACACTTCCTCACAGCACTGTATCTGTTCAGGTACATGTGGATGTGTGTTAATGTATAAGTCAGTTGTGGTTTAAGTATGAAAAGATAAGGACAATTTAAGAGTATTAAATAAATAAATATTCATATCATAGCAGTTGTGACGGACAGCATCATGGCAAAATTGTATGCTAGCCATAATCAACAGGTGTCCAACAAACGTATCTACTCTTCAGTTCTTGTTCTGCACATTTTGACCAAAGCTAGTGGTTTCAGTGTTTGCAACCTTAAATTAAGTCAGGACACTCCAATGCAGAAGGTAGCAGTAATGCAACTAAAAGCTGCTGGCTAATCGCCAATAAACACAGAGAAGCGTTTGCAGCGCATTCCCTGAACAGAACTTGCTCATGAACCAGTTCTCTGACGGTAGAAAAGCCTGCACTCTGCATAAATAACACTGCAACACTGAAATCATCAGGTGGTGTTAATGTTTTGGCTGATTAGTGTATATCTCTCTCTCTTTTTTTACATCCTGGTGTAACTGCATGCCTTCACAGGCGCATGGTCGACCCTCCCAAGTCCACACATTCACACACGGCTCCGGGCTGCCGTGGCTGATCCGAGCTCATTGGAGCTGCGACTCAGACTGAGGGACTGCAGTGAGCAGGCGGGGGGGGGATTTGTTACGTAGCTGCAGCGGCAGCACCCCGGCACGAGGAATGGATATTGGGAGAGATGAAGTGGAGGATGAGGATGAGGAGAAGGTAAAGAGATGAGGTTAGGGGAGGACAGCAGGAGGAAATTGGGAGCAAAGGGAAGAAATTGAGGAAAAAGAGAAAATGGAAGGTTAGCAGAGGATAGAGGGAGGAGAGAGGAAGAAAATATAAAGATAAGGATGTAAAGTGAGGAAAGGAAAACAAATGAGAAGAGAATGCAGTGTTCAAGAAGAGCCAGTGTGGATGAACTGAATAAAAGTGTAAAAGAGGAAACGCAGGTTTATGAAAATGTGCAACTAATAGTTTCAGAAAGTGGTCATTTAAGCAGAAAATTATGAATGAAAATATGCAAAATGGCATCATCAGAAAGTGATGAAAAGACCCATAATTATTCAAATGAATAGCAGCTTGAGTTTGCACTTTCTAGCAGAGAGGACGATGACAGAGTGATAAAAGGTAACACACAGACTGTGATCATATCCAGATGTATGTGTATGTGCTGGTATCTACATGATCAGGTCCTGTGAGGGTCAAGCATTCACAAATAAATTAATTAGAGCAGGGAAGAAGGAGAAGGGACGGGGGAAGTGATGCTGAGGAGAAATTGAAAAAAGAAAAGTAATGAGCGAGGAGGGGAAGAAGACGAAGAAGAGTGGCGGGATGGAGGAAATGGAATGAAGACGAGAGGTGAAGATTGAAGAGGGATTTTTCACTTGGTTACTCGGTCCCGACCACGTGTGAAATTTGCTCTGAACACCCGGTGGCGTTCAATCACCAGTGAAGTGAAGCAACAAGGAAATAAACACCCAAGTGGAGAGGAAGGGGTGGAGAGAACGGAGGGAAAAAGAAGAAGAAAAAGCAGACAGAGAAACAGACAAATAAAATGGTTTATGCACTTTCACAAATCAATAAGTCAACTGTTGAGTCTAATGTTGTGCTGTTAATGAAATAATCAGTCAGTGAGGTGAGGTAATGCAATTTCTTTCATTTTTTAGGCTCATATTTCTGATTCCAGTACGGTAATTTGTATTTTTCTGCTTTATTTCCAAGAATTCTTATTTTTAGCAACTATCCAAACAAAGGCTGATCTGTGGAAACTCAAAGCACAATTATTTCTTCCCTTTTCTTCTCCAAGTGACTGCTGTGAAGACTGCAGCTCTACAAGTCTTTATCCCAGGTGTGATATGTTGTGGTGCATTTGAGGACTGCCGGGACAATTGGTGTTATGCTGTGTTTTAATAATAAATACCATTTCATTAAATTTTGCAGCATTTATCCCGTTTGAAGTGCTGTAGAGAATACTAAAGCTGTGCTTATTTCTCTTTCTTCTGATTGATTACTGACACACGCTAAGACACTTGCTAGCTAATTCTTCTTTCACTTTTTAATAATTTTTTGTTTGCAGTCTTTTCATGTACGACCATGGCTCCAGGAACTTGCCTACAGAGTAGACCAGTGTTCTTTTTTAGATACGACCTCTTGACCTTCCATCCATGAGTTTGTCTGTGTAGCTGATTTGGTGACACAGCAGGATTACGAGAACCAGCCTTACTGTAGGACACCAGAAATGTAGTTGTCGGGTACACGCAGAATGACATGCTCATATATACATACAGCGTGAACAGTGATCATCTCACCATTAAGCAGCAATCGCTTTATTCGTTGGTTTAACAATACACATGTCGAACAAACAACTACTACAGCTAGTACCAGTAACTGCATTTATCGGGTCCTGCTGGTTGTTTTTCTGTCACTTTTGTTTTCTGGCTCTAGCTCTGTGGCTCTGATGGCTTCATTTATCCAATCAAGAGGGGAATAACTGTGACAAATATGTGGGAAATAACGTGAAGAGAATTTGGACAGTGAACAGGGTTAGCTGCAGTGTGTTTGATACCAGGATCTTGGGATTCCAGTTTCTCCTACACCAAAAAAGGCTTGTGCTTATCCTACTGTTTGTTTGTGTGGATTTTCCTCAAATGAGCCATGATCACATGTTAATTCATTTGCACCAATATTCAATGGATAGATAAGAGAAGTGGTATTTTAAGCCAAACGTCCATATAGGGAGGAGGACAGAGTGGTTGGATGGGTCCTCAACATGCAGAGCTTTCTCACAGGAGAGAGAAATCTGAGTCGAGTGTGAAACCTTGTGTTTTAATCACGATTGTTTAGCAGTGTCACTATATCCTGTAACATTAAGTACACATTTTAACCCAAACAACAATCATTTTACAAACCCTATGATGCAAACCAGCTCGTGTGAACGCCTGTGCCATAAGGGTGCTGTTTCGCTATGTCCCTGCCAGCCAGCATTGAAATGCTAGAACAGCCAACAGCTCCAACATGGCAGCCACAATTTCGCTCAAAAGTTAATTTCTGTGTTGGCATTATACACAAAAGAAATAGAAATACACAGACATATTGAAAAGTGGAATCCAAAAAGCTGAACACAGATGGAAATAGATGGACGTTCTGTACTGACAACCTCTGACATTAGGTTTGATCTGATGACAGGCACAGAGGCAATGACAAGAGCTATTGGCAGCATCACACACAGAATGATGTGACAGTTGAGTCTCTGTGTTGACAGCTACTGACTGAAGCTGCACCTCCACCGCTGACGGATCCACGCCCTTTAGATAGAATTACAATCCGTTGCATTTCAGCTCTACAGGAGACGTGCACGCCGCTGAATTTGATGCCAAAACTATATTTAATGGAAACGTATAACACAGTGATAAGCATGTGTTTGGTTAGCTGATGCTACTCAGCTGAGTGGAAACGGTCCCTTGGTTGCTCTCCTCTCTTTTAGCCCTCAGCGGTCTGTTAAAACTCTTGCTTGATTTGTTCCTGAACATATTCACGCAGTAGATTGCACAAGCAGCTCTTTACCGTTTCTGCATCGTTTTCCATGCGAACACATCCGTGGCAGACGCTGACTGCCATGCGTTTGCCACCCATAGGGGAGCAACTTCCACATAAAGCACCGGACACAAACGGGCAGTCTCATACTGTGTATGTATGTAATGACAAATGGAGAACAGAAGCATGTCATTTCTCTCTCTCTCACCAGCTTCTCTGTAAAAACACTTTCAGACAGTTTTAGCGACTCATTATCAAAACAGCACAACAATCAATGCAGTTTCCTTCTCAGCGCTCTTGCTCTCTCCTGTTGTCTGCTATTATTCTGCAAACACTTGCTTCCTGTTTTACATTTGTTTGTGTACATATATTTTCTTTCCTGTTGAAAAGTGGTGTTTGGAAACTACTGGGTGCTGGGAGGGAGGGGTAGGAGAGCTTGTGTCTGCCAGTCTGGGCTCGGAGGATGGAGGAGATGACAGCAAGCTTCATCAGCACGTGTGCTCAGAGTTCATAATTGTTGCTCCTCTGTGTGGTCTGACTGGAGACAGGCGCTACGTCGGGGATTACTTAGTCTGACTCAACAGATGTTGCACAGGAAAAAATGAGGATTTCGGCTGCTGTTTCTGTGCTGACAGATGGGGAAACTCAAATAGTTTGCTTCCTCAACGCTTCACCTTGTTTCTCGCGTTGTTACCGCAGGAACGACCGCAGCCAGTGTCCCGTGAGACCTCAGAAGAAACATCATCAACAGACGCAAACCGTCACGTGCTTTAAAGGCAAAACTAGACGGAGACTTTGTGCGACAAACATGCATCTAAGTGTTTAGTGAGGAGGACATTTCTGATGCACATTTCAAATCCTGTATACTTCTCTATAATATTGAATAGTCACAATAATGCTGGACCTCTACTGGCTATTTTGTTTGCCTATTTGTGATCCAAAGCATGACTCTTACTTCACTATAATGGTAATTTGCAATTCCCACAGCGTGCTGTGTTTGAAACTGCTCTAATTTTCCATCAATATACAGAAAATGCACATATATTCCACTGGTTTCCGTGTTTGACGTGATCCAAAGGGACCATTTAGCATGCTTCAGTTTGCTAAAAGTAAAACAGGTTTAGTAGGCAATTCTTCTGTGTCCCTGGACAAATAACAAAAAGTGCTGACTTTTAAAGGCAGCCAACAAAGCAGTTTATCCTCCTGCATCAACGTGGCAGACAGCAGGATTTTACACAATTAACAGGAATAGTATAAGGCTCTTATGAATGCAGTAAAAAGTTATTATTATATTATAATATCACAGTTACTAGTTCACAGGTTTTTCTGTCTCCTTTGATTGTTTGGATTGTCGTTCTCCGTCCATTATCCAGATGTCCCTCTGCTCCCAATACCCCCACTCTGTCCTGTCCACCTGGACTTAACCTGCCTATCTACACTCTTTTCACTTTCTCTAATCAGCCCCTTTGAAACAGTTTGGTTTTCCCAGTTATCTACAGTACTTCCTCAGACTTTAAGCCACATGTGTTTTCCCATCTGTCTTTTTTTGACCTGTCTCTGCACTGGTATTTTGGATTATTTGCTTGCTTGTTCTCTTCTCTCTGCTTCCTGACATTGCTGCAAAGTTTGGATTTCCTGGGCTTCATGCTGCGCATGGACTCTATTTTCCTGTTGCTTCGAGGACAGTTTGAAACGCTACATCATGAGACAAGATGTAGCACTGAGAATTGAATGACTAGTTTTGATGATTTTGGCATCTATGAGAATATGTATTTCTGTTTTTGAATGTAAATCAGCACAAATAGATATTGATGATCTGCTGTAAAGACAGCAATTTTCCAGACTACAGCTCTAATATAATTAACAGTAACATATCAAAACTGGCTGTCACAGCACACTTCTGTTCAGCAAAATTAGCCTTTCTGTCCTTTTCCCGTCGTGTGTCATTCCCTCTGAAGCGTCATCCATATCGTATCTTTGAAGCAATTCAGTCACTCCCAATGTTTCCTTCTTGCCAGCTTGCTGTTCATCTCACAGCACCACCACGTTTCATTTTAAAATGAAACCACAGCAGAAATTCATCACTCATCATACTCAGTCCTCCCCATATGTATGATTGGTCCATGAATAGTAGTTACAGGGCAAGTACAGTTATACAAGCCATAAATAGCATGTAATAATCCAATAGATATGCTTTAGTAAGAAAATACTCTTCTTATGTACTATGAGTGGTAACGTACACATGTGTGTTCCTGCTGAGTGCATTTAAACATCACACATCACTTTCTCAACATCAGAAACACATTATTTGAGCCCTGAGGGGCAAAAAACACTGAATAATTTGTAATCTGTCAAGGAAACTGAATCACTTCTCTCTATATTTCTATCAGCACAGAAATGATACTCAAATATTCTGTCTTACAGCTCAGTCTGTTTGTGCAGCCATGTTGCTCATTAAAACCACCGCTCCCCTGACTTCAAGCTGAAATAGAACACATGATGATCACTAGTGAATTTAGGTCTTCGTTCACAAATATAGCATGCCGACATAGACACACAAATAGATCTGCGTAAGTCACTAGAAAGAGGAGGAACTGACTAGACACAGTGTATAAACAGTAGTATAGTATACTGAATGACAAAAAGTTAGATTTGGTTTCAATTAAAAGACGTACGTTTGGGTGCTGCTTTATTACCACACTGCCCTACTTAAAATCCAGTTTCCTTAACAGAGCCCTTTTCACTGCTTTTATAATTTTGGAGGCTTGGCATTGTCTCCGTTTTTTTTTAACCAGTATGTATCACAACAGAAAACACAAGAAACCAGACAAGATTATATACTGGTACTGGTTATACTGGTACGTGCAGAAACATATGTTGTTTTGGTGGACAAAAATATGTTTGTGAACATTTCATGTCTTGTCATTAACGTTAACAATGAACATATGATTATTATGTTAACAGGAAATATAATCAGGTTTAGTTGTATATGAACATAATGTTTAGCAGACTGTGTTGCACAAGCATAAGATGATCTGAACATATTCAGCACTAAAATTACTACTTTCTTAACACGAGGAAAGTTTGTGCCGAAACTCTTGTTGTTTCTCAAAGTGTTTTCTTTGCACATTAATGTAATGTAATGTTTCATCCTCTATTTTACACTCGTGAGATGATAAAGATGTCTTGAGCTCTGTCCAAACACAGCTGCCCGCTACACAACAACACACTTTGTTATAGGTTGACTGTTGCTAGGAGAGTGCTACATTCACTGTCAGCATTACTGTAGGAATTTTTGATTCTCTGTGAAAATAGAGTCTATGGGTAGTCCAGCTTCCTCCCACCATCATATAGCTGGGTTAATTTGTGACTCTAAATTGCCCATAGGTGTGAATGTGAGTGTGAATGGTAGTTAGTCTCTATATGTCAGCCCTGAGATAGACTGGTGACCTATACAGGGTGCACCCCACCACTCGCCATTCTTCTCAACATGGCCCCAACCCGTAAACATTCTAACCGGCCAATCTCATCTTTACAATATTTCTGCAGAGTTTCTGCATGTCATTCTCCATGTTATATTTCTAATAAGCCATTCTAGGTTGATAAACAGGGGTTGTATTTGTGCAAAGTTAGTTACATTTCCACTGTAACATTAATGCTGTGTCCTGAGAAACCATGATCTATCTATCTATCTATCTATCTATCTATCTATCTATCTATCTATCTATCTATCTATCTATCTATCTATCTAT
>JAUYWH010000020.1:1917754-1929497 GCA_034779795.1 Ctenopoma multispine
CACACACACACACACACACACACACACACACACACACACACACACACACACACACACACACACACACACTCTCTCTCGGCATAGTTGTGTGCACTGTTAAACAAGATGAGCTCAGGTTGGCCCTGGACTGTGTAATCTCCATTAAACGGAAGCAGAGCTGTGTTCAGGTTGGCTCAGACTACTGTATCAAGCACTGTTTCATCAAGATAATGCCCTCCTCCTCCTGTTCCTCCTCCTCCTCTCTGTCTTTTTTCCCTCTGTCTCTCAGCCTCTCCCTCCCTGGATGTGTGTACATTTTGTGTGTGTGTGTGTGTGTGAGAGAGAGAGAGAGATGCTGACAGCGTCCTCGATAAGGTCTGAGTGCTAATGTCATTGTCTTGGCAGCAGCCTGCATTATCACTTAGTGTCCATTCCTTCTCCTCTTACTGCACAGATACATGTACACTTTAACCTCTCTTCTCCTCAAACATGTTGCACACAGATACACAGAGGAGAAATGCATTTAAACTGGGAGATTATAGAAGCTTACATATTAGTCACACAGCATGGAGAATCATTATTATAAGACCCAGACAATCTCTTGTGGATTTTTTTTATGCAAAAGGGGAGATATGGTCTAGAAAACAATGTATGCTGCACAGAAAACAGAAAAGCAAAAATGGCAGATCTGTGGCCTTGTTATACTAGAAGCTTGAACTGCTCTGGTTTCTTTATTTGGCTTCATTTCGCTGTTGTAAAGCTGCCTGTGCACTGAGCAATAATAGATTTATTCTTGTGAAAGTGAACCACTCTCAGCTTTTAATACAGTACTGTCACAGTCTGGATTTCATTATGATATGCTCTGTGCTTACTGCAGCTACATGCAGTAAGTCATAGGTAATTAAAGTGTCCATACATTAGCTTAAGATCATGGTTTGATTATTAAAAAGTGGGTCAGTGAGCACAGTAAATGGTTCTACACAGAATGAAAGGGACAGAAAAAGCTCCACATTAGGCCAACAAACTATGTTGTGTGGTGATATTGGGTCTTTTGTGGTCAATCTGTATCATTTTTAATAATCATGTGTCTCCTTTTGATTTTTCACTTGTGTGGTCATTTTGTGTCTGCGGTAGTTTTGTATCAGTTTGTAGTAGTTGTGTCATGTTTGTTTGCCTCTTTAAGTTTATTTAGGTCTCTGAGATGCAACAGTTAGTGGTAATGTTTCATCTCTTTTGAAAATTTGAAATGTAATTTTTGATCATCATGTTCCTTTTTGTTCTCTTTTTTTAACAGTTTGTGTCTTTTTCTCTTTATGGTTATTATTTGTCTCTTTTATTGTAATTTTGCATCAGTTTTTCAATGTCTAATCTCACTTTTTGGTCACTTTTTAATCATTTTTTTGTTGGATGTTTTGTTTGTTTCTTTTATCTGAGCTCTGTGACTTTTCAAATGAGAAATATTACCACTCACTTCCTGCTCTGATGACATTCTGCCCCCCACCCTCTCTGTGCCTAGAGGACCTGTTTGCTGATCCATCCATACTTGAGGTTAATGCATGTAGAATAATTCTGTATGTGATGTGAACAATAGGTCAGTATTGTAATAGAAGGAGGAGGATAGAAAAATCATGGTTTCACATACCTGCACTGCTCTATTAGATAAGAAGGTTCAAAACTAAACTTAGTCTCACAGTAATTTAAAGGCAGTAGAAATGTGATTGCAATGGTGCGTCATCAGTGTGAAAACTAACTATTGATAGTGTTTAGAGTCCAAATGAATCCACTTTAACACTGTCGGAGTTAATTTAACTCTGGTGATGTTGCTGTATACACTGGGCACTGAATGGTTTGAAGTATGGAAATGATGAGAATAATATGTCATGAGGTCCCTAAACTTAATAATATGTGATTTCTTTTTTCCTTTGAGTGTTCACTTTTACTTTTCTTTAAATCAGTAAGCTATTTTCCTGCCCTTAAAACTACAAATTCATGAAAGAGACACAGGGATGTGTGTAGATTACCACAGTGTTTTGGAACACAGTCACGACCACGGGTTGAGGGTCGATTCAGTGCATGAGCTGCAGCTGCAGGAGTGGCTGGCACATGGTCACTTTTTTGAAGCTGTCCTGAACAAGGCAATAACTAATTTTCAGGTAATTATTTTAATTAATTTATTTAGATTTTTTTAGAGATCTGTTTTTACTTAGACTAGTATTTTTGTAAATTTTCATAAAAAAATAAATAAATCTACTATGATTAAAAAAATGAAGATGAAAAATTGATTAGATTTTGACAGGCACTATACATATACGTAATAACTACAGTATTCCATTACGTTAACCATAGTGTTGTAGTGTACATTGTGAAAAAGTTTTTTTTTCTGACAGCGGATTTGTCTGTGCGTGACGTGGGTGGCACACTGAACCACTTTTGAATGGTTTGAATACCAAAGTACACATGGCCACAGACTTCCCATTTAAGTCTGCACTTCTTCCAATGCATATTTAAGGCCATTTCATGTAAAGTGTCACAAAGGTTTCATCAAAGTCTGTCTTGGATCATGAAAGAATCATCGTGTGAATGTGCCCACTGAAACTCCATAATTTGATGCAACTGAGTCACTGTATTTGTCCTTCCAGCACTTTTTAAATGAGTTTCTGGAGGCATGGATAGGAGGCAGGATATCAGTTCTACAGCATGATATACACTAGAATCTTCTGATAATCATACAACATTATCTACAGTCAGTTTTGTAGCCACTGTGATGCAATTAGCTCGGACGAAATACTACATCTAAGAGTCTCTTTAAAAGAAAGAGACTGAGTGCAACAATATTACGGCTGCATTTTGATGAAGAGAACTGCTTATAGCTGATGTTGCATGTGAGAGAAAAACAAACTGAAGGGAAACTGTGCAGAATCATGAATATGTGGGAACTTTAGCTTGTAAAAAAAAATGTTTCCAAACTCTGTCCACAGTAATAATGGCAGAGTGTGTGATGAACAAAGTGAATGGGGGCAAGAAGCCCGAGCCAGAGATAAAGGCAGACGTGACGGAATATTATAGCAAGAAGTACAAAAACAAAGTGAGACCAGGCCACAAAGAGCCAAATAATAGAGCAGCAGTGAAAGTGAGTGTGGCAGAGTGTAATTGCTGCGGGATTCATCTCTTTGTAATCATAGGGACTATTGTACTATCCTATGCCATGCTGGTCCTAAGAAGTCTTCTGTGGTTAAAAGCAGTGCTTTTGATGTGTCCGGGATAGAGGACGGTCATTAAGTTATCACATACTGGGATAGTGGTCTCTGTAATGAGATCAGAGGTAGCAGCGCTGTGGTTGGTCATCTCTCTCACTGCAGCATGTACTGTATCACAATTCATTTTGAAAATTGAAGTAAATGCAGCACTAGCTCACTTCTTACAGATGACAGCCAGCCTAACAAAGAGAGTGGAAAATAGTGAAGTCAGAGTGACACAGAAACACGTCTGAAAGGAGGAAAAAAGGCATTTACACTGTGAGAGATATTAATAAGAATAATTGCTTCAAAGACGGGTCTGGATCTCCATTTTGAGGCTGTCCAACTCTAAAATCTGAGCCCATATGTTGTTTGTGCCAACAAACTATTTTAACAACCAAAACTAATATATGATGGTTATGCACCTTCAGCGGCTGTGGCCTGTGGCCCCTGTTCTGTGACACGAACACAGCTTGATGAGAGGAGGTTGGGGATGGCTGTGGCCTAAAACACCAAAGACTCGATGGCAGACTCAATTCACAATTCTGTTTAATCTATGGTGACAAAACAGCAGTAGATCAGCTGCTATTATGCTGCAATGTCAAGAGATGCCTGAAGCCACAGGGGCGCTGTTTCACCATCTCAAGAAAAGCCTGCTGCCATTAGGGTTTGTTCCTGTAGGGGCGCTATTTGTGGAGATACCCCAATAAAATAAGGCTTCGTGAGATGCTTCTTCTCCTCAAAGTTGTGTGTCCAACAAGATACCAACACCCTGTCCAGGAACAATTTCCCCACAGGGATCGATAAAGTAGTTTACAAAAATAAAAAACAATAAAATAAATAAACTCAGGTATCATATTGAACATTATCAAACAATCCATGCACCAGTTTTCATGCTGGCAGTGCATATTCAGTGTAACAGATTTACAGTCTAAGGATTTGTCAGGTTTAGTTTTAAATCATTGCAAAATTTATGTTGTGGCTGATTACAATTACCACAAAGGAAATTTTGAAGCAAACCAGTATAAATATCATTTCTAGGAGCCAGGAGCTGCATTACATCTGCTCACAATTGTGTCTTTTTCATTTTTTGCATCATTTTTGGCTCCTTCTTGCGTGTGCTGTGCTTTTATTATCACTGTCTTCACCTAAACCCACAGCTGACTGCAGGCATGTTCAGTTCTGCAGGTTGTCAGAAGGCATTATGGGTAACAGGAAAACCCACGATGACGCAGAGGTGCATGCGGGGTGGGTGAAAGAAAGTTCACCTAACAAAAAATGACACTTTGAACAATAACAGAATAATAATTACTTCCGTCAGGACGGAACGGTGTCCACCACGACAGAGTCGTCGTTTGTTTGCTTTTCACTGGGTTGCAGCTGGTCGGCAGTTTAGAGTTTGAAGGCTTTTTAAAATTTCAAAAATTGTCTGTCGTGCCTGTCCTCACTCCCAGGATGTCAGAAGGTGGCATTTTGTGCTCTAGTGGTCATAAAGACACTAATGATCCCCCTTTGTGTTGCTATGAGACACAGTGAGATGGTGGTCGGCTACAAAGGAAAAAATAACTCTTGTCAATATTTGATATCTAGAGCAACAATGTATTTTATTAAACCAAAAGTTTACAAAGGGAAGAGGATGGGGTGGTTGGAGAGGACAGTGTGAGACGTGTGTAACAACGTCTGATCCTGGAAGCATTTTATCTTTTCACGTATTCTAACCCTGAACCTCTTGTGTCTAACCCTAACTAAGTGTTATTTGGTTTAAACTCAACGAAACAACTGTGCCCAAGCACTTGGGCACATGATGTGGGAGGCATGATAGCTCAGTGGGTAGGGCAGTCGTCTTCAAACCCAAGGGTGACCGGTTCGACTCAACAAGCTAAAATGCTGAGGTGTCCTTGGACAAGACACCGATACCCCGACCCTTGGCGCTTCACAGAGGCAGCCTGTTCCCAAGGAATTTCCCCAAGGGATTTCCCAAGGGGATCAATAGAGTATCAATTCTGTTCTATTCTATTCTTATATTTTTATTAAGGGGACGTAAGCGTCCACGTGGACTGAGTGAGAGTCCAGCCCAGTGAACAGCTGGAGCACCTGAGGTGTAGCCTGGACGCTCATTACATGTCATCTTTTCAAGCAGCTAGACAAATGTAATTTTTTTCACATTTTTTTCCATGTGTCATGTCAGAGCAAACTGTTTGTGTGCTTCAACTGTCCAATCTTAAAAAAAAAACTAAAAGTGCCTGGAAGGTGTCTCTGTGGTGGGTTGGAACTCCCTCCATGTTGTCATTATGTTGAATTAGGCACTGAGCTTTTTAAACCCAAACTAGGCCATTTAAACTGCAAACTAGGCCATTCCCCAGCACGTGTGCACGCTGTTTAATATCTCAAATAGTTACGGAATTATTTCAACATCTTGTATTATTCTGAAATTTCCTCGCTGGCTCCAATCTGGAGGGGGATTAGAACAGAAGCACCGATGTTTGTTTGAAACTTGTCACAGAAGGTGAATTCTTTGCAGTTTTCTGTTCTTCTCCCTGTGTCTCAGTCTCCCCCTGCACAGGTTAGCCTTTTCCCTCGTGTCTCCCCCGGCCTCTTTGTCCGTTCTAACCTATTCACCCTCCTGCATCTCACCTTCCCTCTCCTCTCTGTCCTTTTTCTCTTGCTTGTGTCGTTTGCTCTCTTATTTTCCTCTGGCTTTGTCCCAGTTTTGTAGTCGTTGAAGGAGGATCCTGCGGAAGGGCAGCGCAAGCATACACACACACGCGCGCACTCGCAACGACACATAAGCACAGTGGAGAAAATACAAGGCAGGAATAGGCATGGCCCTTGTTGTGCTTGGGTCTCCCTTGAGGCGCTCTGTCACCTCCACTCACAGCTTAACTTTTCCACTGGTGTTTCTTCTTATGTTACTGTGTGTGTGTCTGTATAGATGAATTCATGTATTTTGAATATATGCGTATGTGCCAGGAGAATTTTTACTTCTCTCCTGTCTGACAGGGTTTTGTGTCAAGGCTTGGCTGACTTTCTGTGCTGGGTCCTGGGCGGCGGTGGTGGATTTGTGACACCGTGACAAGATGATTGTGAAACAAACTTAGAAAGTGAAAGAGAGAGAGATAACACATCTCATCTGCACTAAATAATGTCCATAGAATAAACATCGCTTCTAGTTTAACAAACAATAGCAAATCAGTCACTAGTTCCAGTGTAGCTACCAATGAGATGAATTTACATTATGAATATTATAATATCAAATGATTGTGATATTGATAATAATGTATTGTTTAAATGATTCAAGGTGAATATTAGCCCCAGCCTGTGCCTGAAATATTACATACATTTGCATTGTGAATCTCTTTTCACATTTTCACAACACTCACCCAAATTCTGGAGGAATTTCCTGAATCCTCACAGACGTCCAGGTGGCTGAAATAAGCTGCTCTGTGGTTCAGTCCTGGAAACATTTGGATCAGTTTCTTTTGGATAACAGTTTCTTCTCCACAAGAACAAAGATGGCGACTGGAAAGGAAGAAAAATATTCTTCATTTGCCATTTAGATTTGTCTTTATAGCTGTTATCTAGAACACAGTGATGATCATTTCATCATCATCATATACTATTGTTCATTTGCACTTGAAGTGATTGAGACAGTGTCTTTTTCTGATGCAATCTTTTTTCTTTTTTCATCCCAGAGAAATGGACTGAGATCATACATTCCCAGCACTGGACTAGATTGTCTCTGATTCCAACCAGCTAGCATAGTGTGTAAGGATTTGGAAAATACCTTTAGAATTTAGGGTGTTGTAAAAATGAATTTATGATTTAGAAACAGCTGCCGTGTCTTGTTATTTGTTACTTTAACACATGTGGTGTTTTTTTCCCCAGTTTAACCTTTCACTTTGAGATCAATTTGATATACTCCACACATAATCAGATACCCTGGAGATTCCCGTATGTATGTATGTAAAAGTTAACCTCTGTCAGTTATTGCACTACAATGTGCATTTTCTGTTTCCTAAAAACTACAGTAATATAGCAATGTGTGTGTGTGTGTTTCTATGTGTGTGTTCTGCAATCTGCAATAGCAGATGTTACCTAAAGCACACCATACCATTTTGAAACCTCTCTGGGAAGCAGCAATAATTACTGACAGGATAGAGATGACATGCAATTGAAGTCGCTGCTTGTTAGAGCAAAGAGTTTTCAACTGAATGAGTTTTTACACAGGTGGATTTTTGACTGGAATTCATTTGGGAGAGAAGCCGACAGTCTCTGTGTGATGGTAATAATTATAACAGACATACTGACAGAACAGACAGGCTCTCTAATAGAGAGAAGAGATGGAGACCAGGACTCATTAGGCTCTTCTAGGGGCATATACAGACCATAATGTTACAAATCTCACCAGACAACCAACAACTTACTGATGATTGTGCCATCCCTAAACATACATACATGGGGTTCAAATCTAGCCTTTGCTTTAAAAGTCGTGCGTGAGAAATTGTGACGGGATCGTTAAAATGGAATATTTTAAAAGCATGAATGTGAAATCTACGGCAATCTAAAGGCCGGCATACAAATGTGGCCATCCTGTTCTGCTGAGTACACTACCCTGAGTGATCCACATAGATTTTTTTCATTTAAATATTCTTTATGAATCTCCATGAGGACATTTTTGTGGCACCATGGGTTTAGGGTCCAGTGCCTCGTTGGACATTTTAACATGCGACTAGGAAGAACCAGGAGTCAAGTGATCATGGAACTAAAGCCATGTTTAATGTGTGGATTTGGTTTATCTGGAATGTTCTTTGGCTGGCATGTAGCCATACTGTGGCCCACTTGTGGCCCAGATATGGCAAACGGTAGTGAACCTCTCAAGTGCCATCCTTCCACAGGGAATGTGTGGAATGATGAAAGTTTCAGGTGTGAGCCAGATCTGGGCCACAGCAATTTTGCTAGCCAGTATTGCTTTAGGGAAAAAGTGCTTCATTTTCACACTGACCTTTCAGACCATTCTCACTTCCCGGGCTTCAGATAATGTAGCTTTGTCCAGTCTTATTTCATACTTCACTACATTTCAGAGACAAATGCACATTTACCTTTTTGATAACTGTTTCCTTTCATGACATTGGTAATGGTACCGCTTATTCAACTAGTCAACTATAATAATAATCAATAATAATCAGCTACGATTTGCTATATTAAGCCAAAAGTCCACGTAGGAAGGAGGTTGGGGGGGTTACATGACAATGTCAACAACATGCCAGACCTTTGCACAGGTGACAGAAAGTAGGAAGTGTTTGTTTTTTATCTTTTGAGTTTTTGTGTGAGTTGTCTTTGTGCCTAAATCCAACCAAACCCTTATGTTCCCAACACTCAGTGTTATCATTAACGTGATATGGTTGTGTGTGGTGTGTGTTGGATATTACGTTTTCTTTGACATTTCACATGATGTAGGTGTCTCAATGAAGAACAAATGTTTGAATAATTTACTCAGCCACCTATGACTCATCATCCAGGCTTTACAAAATACACAATCTGGATACAATATGTGTGTGTAGATGCCATTTATCTGGGTTTTAATCCTCAGTTTTCCTGTCCCAAACAGTCTACATAAAGCTTCCTATAGTGCATGTGCTTTCAAGAGTTAATTTCAAATAGAAACACTGAATTATGCCAGTTTATCACAATACACTGCTGCCAAACGCAGATTAGACTAAAGCAAATTATTAAGCAAAGCAAAGACACCAAATTAGAGGATGGAGTGGGGGAAAATGAAACTAAAATCCAAAGTGGACTCAACAATGATTAATAATAGAGATTGTAAATTGGCAGAAGACGAGAGAGCAGAACCAGATTTTTTTTTTTTTGACAGAAAAGCAATTAATGTGCCAACATATTTTATTTATTCTCTCTGAAAGTTGCTTACAGTCTTGTGTGGGTGCTCATTTACTCCACACAGCATTTGCTTCTTTTTAAAGATCAGTTTTGCCCTCAGGTCTTGTCAATTGTGTGCTTGACAACAAAGTCAACATAAAATCATGTATGGGTTTATCCTACAGCGCTCGGAAATCAGAGACATCAGTTATTATCTGTTGTTATTTTGCAACAGACAGAGCTGCTGTCAAGTAGCACCACATCGACTTTTCACTTATAATCAGCAGTTATTTGATGCAAAGGCAGTAATTTACCTACTAGTCAGCGAATTATCAGCACCGCTCTCATTCTCATGGAAAATACTGAAATTTAAACATTTCTCAACTGTATGCTGTGAGAAAATGCTGCATCTTATTGACCCATCAGTCTACCCCTTCTTCCTACTTGACAGTATTGACGATTGATTAGACCTAACCATATTTTAACCATGGCCTAGCTGCCATATGTATGCACAGATCTAGCTACATCACACGTTGGGTTTAATCTTGTGGTGGACAGTGGTCAGCAGGTGCACTCTAACCAGTTTGTTGCTATGCAAGCACATTGTGCTCTGACAAACACTGTATAATCAGAGGTTTTGTAGAATAGGTCACTGGTTATTGACATTTGTGTCTGGCGATAGGATGAGGAGCCTACGATGTCAAATGTCATAGATGATGGAAATGGTGCGTCACCTTTTTATTCAGTTTCAGTGCACTATATGGCATGAACATAGCATGTGCATCCATTCTATAAACGTAATGTTAGTAGCTGTACACAGTAAGACCTGTGTGAATTATGCTACACACAGCAAATCCATAATCCCTTAAAGTTAAATGTCTGCAGACTCACTCTGGTTCATTAAATGTTGAATAGTTCTATGACTTTTCGAACAACATGTCTCTTTCCTGGTCGGGAAAACATCAATGAAAAAGGAGAGAATGACCTTGGTGGGTTGTGTAAACTGTTTTCCAGCCTTTTGTTTTTTACCAAATAGGTACACACCAGCATCCACCCACGTCACCTCAGTCCTGCACACACAAACTCACAGTCACACACATGCATGCATGCAACTGTGCTCAAGGTGACAGCATTGATAGTTGCTCATACATATTCATGACACTTGCATTACAATAAATAAATAAGCAGCTTATTTTTTTTCCTCCTGAATATTAAATGAAGGACATTTGAACTTTCGCTACACAGCCAACACCAGTCATTGTAATTGTACAAATTACAGCCACAGCAACTGCACAAACAGACAGGGACACAAATGTCATAATGTTGCCCCATTTCAAAGATTCATCTTACAAATAAATCAATCTTTTTTTTCTCTTCACACCCTCTTTGGTTTAGCACTTGCAGCCGGAGCGGGAACATTTTGCCTCATGCATATTTCAAACATGGCACATTGTGAACAACGCAGATAGACGTGGTGCGGTGAAAAGTAACAGCTTTTCTGTAGTTTCCATTTCACTCCCAGTCATTATTTATGTGGGCCCTTTCCAAAATAGCCATACCACTATGTAATGCATGAAGCTATTTGCTTCAATGATGATTGAGAGGCAACTCGAAACTAACTGTAGGTAATAATGTTAGCCTCTGCACACAAACAGTAGCACAATGAGACAGAATGAGAGTTACTGAATGAATTATAACACTGTTTCTCCTGTAGCACATCCTTGTTTGGATCATTATAATTGCAAGGAGAATGAGAAGTGTTGCAGTCTAAACCAGCAGTTTACTGTAGTGTCAAACAAAGGTGCTTCTTTAATTGCAAAAGACAAATTAGTAAATCAGTAGTTGTTTATGTATACAAATAAATAAGTTAATAAAAAAAATAGTTTGTCTATGCAGCTTCGAAATGGTCAAAATGAATGGTGCATTGTATTGACCTTGAGAATAAGTCAAATGATCCAGCAAGGAGCAAACTGCCTCCTAGTGAGGCATATTTATAATAGTAGTGACAAAAACATTTTAATCCTGCTAAATTTGAATCTACCACTGGGACAGGTGTTATTTTGAGCTCATACGTTCTCCAGGTGTCTGTGGGTTTTCTCTGGGTACTCTGGCATCCTCCCACCATTCATAGACATGCAGTTAGGTGAACTGATGCCTTTAAATTACTTGGTCTATATGTCAACCCTTTGATAGACTGGTGACATGTTCAGGGTGTATACTGCCTCTTACTTGAGGACATCTGGGATAGGCTTCAGCACCCCCTTTCAAACCAAGACATGAATAGAGTTATATGGATGGATGGATGCTAAATCATACCTATGTTTTCTTTGGGTATATAAGTTCTTGGGTCAATTTTGCTGATTTAAGCTACTTCTTATGCCGTGTTTCCCACTATCACATACTACTTAAAGAGCAATGCTCTGCTCCTTAAGTAGGGTGTCTCCTGAACCTGAAGTGGGAGCTGGTTCCACAGGATAGGACCTTGATAGCTAAAGGCTCTGCCTCCCATTCTACATTTAGAAACTGTAGGAACCACAAGTAGTCAGAGAGCGAAGTGCTCTGCTGGGACAGAGTGGTGTCAGGTGAGCGAGTCAGGTGACCGCGAGGAAGAGGTAGGATTGGTTAGGACAAGGTATAAACAGGAAGTCCAC
>JAUYWH010000020.1:1937936-2013763 GCA_034779795.1 Ctenopoma multispine
TAAATCTTAGAGTTTAGAAATAAATCGTAATTCAAACCAGACAAGCAGGAGCAGCAAACAATCCGCGTCGTGTCGATTTAGCTTGAAAAGCTAAAATGTCATTTTAGGAGGTAGACACTCCTTAAACTCCCTGAGAATTGATCATTCACCTTTAAGCAATGAAATGGTGCCGTGACTGTGCATTCAAACATGAAGAAATTCACCGCTCTTATTTCTGTACTGCTGATCGTGGATCAGAATCAAGGTGCATACACTGTTTTTCTCTCCAAGCTCTGCAAGGTACAGTACAAAAGCCCTACAGTTGCAGTACATTTTGTACTCCACCAGAAAGACTCTAGAGTGTGACGTGACATATGATTCAGCTCTCTCTGTATTTATTTCTCTCTGTGTTCCTGAGTCACATTGCTCCTGACATTATGATCTAGTCGCTGTAAACAGCTTCATGGAATTTTTGGGTATGCCTGCACTTCTAACATGCACGGAATGCAACTTTAGAGACGTAAGAAACAATGTCAGTCCATCAGCAGTTATAGTATGTGGTCATCATGAAGGAGACAGAAGGAGACGGAAGCATGGTCATGATACTGCAAATAGGGAACATTTGAGTTCACAAGAAGCTCGTTCTTCCGCTTGGTTAAATAAAATGTGGAGCTGTCAACTTGATTTTTTCCAATGGGGCCCCATCGTTGAAAATACAAATATTACATTTATTAGGATTTAATAAATTACTTTGTATTAAAATGGATGAAAGGGTATAACTAAGGCTAAGGTAACACATAAATAGTTAGATAAGCTAACTAGTAACAACATAGTAGAGGAACACACCTTTGGTCTAGTATGTGAATGTTCACTTCAGATGTTAGCATTGCCATTCAATGGACATTATCTGATGTTATTACCACTGTAGATATGGGCCAGCAGACACCTGCTCCACATGCTAGTAACCGTCTTATTTAGATACGTTCTTCTGTGTTCTTCAGTTTAAAGCAAACATTTAGAAATAAGTAAATCCACCAATGGCAAATTCCATATAAATATTAGCTGCTCATCAAAACCATCATGGATCTGTATTCTAAACTCTTAACTGTTGTGCAGTTCAGTTTGTCTCATGACTTAAACCTGAATTCTGACACTGAAAGACTGGAGAATGAAGAGTTGCTTTAGAAGATGTCGAAAAGAGTCTGTGCAAGGCTGCCAAGAGGCCATTTTCCTTTTGTCAATAACTTTCTCATATTTCTGTAACAGAAACTTAATCAGCTGAGACCCTGGCCATCTCATTCACCTGTCTTTCATACGTAGTCTCCTTCATAAGTAAAAAAGAGGAAAGACCAAGTCTTTAGTTTTTGTTGTACAGTGAGGACATTTGGGTTTAAGATAAGTTAGTAAGGTAAATTCATTTTTTTTATTTGATTGCATTTACACCTAAATACATAATCAACATAAAACATAGCACCTTTTCATTCAGTTTGCCAACGTTTAGGTGAGCACAGCTAGACAAGGTGTGATTGACAGGTGTTCCGTGTCCTGTGAGATTGAATGTTCAAACACGAAGAGAGCAGAAGCTGCTGCAATTGAGTAATACAGGGAAATGCAACAAGTGCCGTGCAAAAGAAATAAACCACTGGTTTACTGAGCACTATACACAGGACAGGTCAGAAATACAACAGCCTATGTCAGAATCACTGAGCATGTTGTTTCATGTACCTAATGTAAGGTGTAAATACTGTTGAGTCGATGGTAAAATTCTAAACTTTGTCTCATAATGATATTTTGATCAATCCAACAAACACAAATTAATTGGCCATACCTATTTTTTTATTATTTTGCTCAAAGGTACAAATCATAAAATCACTTTTAATTTTTATTTTTTGCAATCTAAAAAAAGCTTAGACTATCTATTTTCATGACATTCTAAAACAAAGCTGTCTTTCAAAAAGTCAAAAGGCAAAAAAAGGTCTTACTCATGACTTAAAATGTTTGATAGACAATCTGCTTCAAGAGCAAAAGCAACATGATGTTAACAACATTGCAGTGTTAGGACTTAGAGGTTAACGTGGCAGCTGAATGTGAGAAAACTTGATGAGCAAATGAGGATTAACGATGGAGAAGTACTTGAGAAGGACAGGCTGCCGGTGGGACAGAAGACAGGAGAGGGAGGGCTGAGAGGAAGAGGGGGTGGGACAGAGTGGAGAGATCAGCAGAAGGCTACAGAACCTCTTATTCCGGTAAATGACTGTCGAATGTTGACACATGTAATAGCAGTCATTTGCTTACCGTATCATTTATGTCCCAGCGGTACGCTACTGATTGATGATACGTCATGTCTTAATGCCACAGCCACTGATAGTTTGGGCACAGGGCCATGTTTCTGCACTTCTGGAACTCCACCTCAACCTTTTTCTGCTTGTTTCTTATTCACTTCTCATTTTGATGTTTGCTGTTATAAATATTTGCCCCTGTAACGGCTGCTTTTTTTGCCTGTGACTTGCAGACAATACAAAGCCTGTAATATAAAGAAAACAGTCAACCATTTGTGAAGTTTTGAGGGATACTGACATTTAGAGGTTTTAGCTTGTTAAGAGTTGAAGTTTCTGTTATTTTGTTGTTCAAACATCAAGTTGTGATTCTTTGACTGCTTTGTCAATTGAGGGTTGATGATTTGGTCGCTGTGCTTGGTATGCCTGACTACAGGCTAATGCTTTGTGAGAGCTGGAGTGTTTCAAATCATGTTCATTGTATTCATTGTGCAGACTACCTTCATAGTTCAGAGAAAGAAACAGAAAAATTGTGGTAAAGGCTTTTAATGAAAGCCTTTGACTCACATTAGGTTCAGATTTGTTCATTCCAGCTGGAACATTCCATTTACGGCACAGTTATGTTCCTGCATGGCACCGCTGCAGAGTTGCATATAGAAATCTGTCTCATCTCTCATTGTCTCTATTTATATGTTATTATTTGTATTACACTCATACAGCAGTCTTTTAAAGCAAGACACATGAGATCAATGGCAGGAAGTAACTAAGTACATGTACAGTGTATAATTTCTGAGATTTTCTGCTCCTTCATACTTTCACTACATTTCAGAAGTGAATGTCGTACTATTACTCTGCTGCATTTAGTTGATTACTATAGTTAATAGATTCAATTTATCGTAAAACTAATCCTGAGACTTTATCGATCAACGAGAAAATCACAAGGTACCCAGCACTACAGTTATTTCATTCAAATGAGAATTATTAGATTTAGGATCTCTGAAATTAACGTCCTTCCCTTCATCCTGTCGTCCCTCCTTCCTCCTTTAAAATAAATGTTTAGGTACAGATACAGATGAATACTATCTCTAGCATCACAAAAATTACAAACAAGTAGGTGGTCTTGACTCGAGTTGCAATCACAGACTTGACTTGGAATTTTTTAGGCTAGGAGTTGACACAGACTTAACTAAGCCTGGACCTCTATAAGACAAATACAAATCTAGATTAAGAAAGCACTAAAATTTAACTTTTTGTCCAGGCGCTCAGTAAGATGGACATTTGGAGAAACCAAAATAACCATTTAGTGAACAGATGGGGTTTTAGGTATTTATAACTGTAAAATACAAGTATTTGCTTTACTTGATAATTTCAGAAGTAAATGGTTGTTGTTTTCCTGTTGCCATGAAAATATAACAACCATGTAGATTTAAACACAATACCTTTGTTAAATATAACCCTCTACTGTCAATAAATGCACCTAGTTTTTCTACCTTACATAACCATAGTTCACTGTTGCTTTCTCATAGCCTTGACTCCTGTGAATTGCCATGAGATGAGTCCAGTATGGTGCAAGAGTGAGGTGGCATGCCATTGCCTCAGACTGTACTGTTCTCTAATCCATTTGTTCCAGGCACTCATATGAGCACTCGAGTCAGCAGCGGCAAAGAAAAGACTCCTCTTCACTCTCATCCACAGGGACAACACCATGGCTAAAGCACAGGCACCCTGAGAGGCTGTTGCCGTCTGCCACACATGATACACGCAAGTCCCCTGTCGCACACACTCCCTCTCTGGGAGCCAGACTAAGGGAAGCTACCCTACTGTGAAAGCTCTTGGTCAGGAGCAAATGAGCCTCAGGGAGTGAATAAAATCTGCTTATAGGTTTGTGTGTGGATGCATATATGCGTGTCTTCCATATGAATATGTACACTAATGTGTTGTGTGTCTGAATAGGTCTAGCTTTGTGTTAGCTCACTCGAACGTGTCTGCATGACAGAGAAGGAAGTGAGCTGGAACTGTGTGGCCATTTATGGTAGTTAGCCTGACATGGGAGGGGAGTGGATGTTTTGAGGGAATGAAGCGTGACTACCGACTCCTTCATCTTCTACCGTCTCTCTCAGTCTTACATGATGCTTATGAGAAATTAAATATTTCTAATGCATTTCATGAAAAGACCAAAGTGTGTTATTACTTTGTGCTATAGCGCGCTATTGTTGTCCAGACTGAGCAGAGTTTCCCACCATTGTGGAACACAGGGCTAAAAAGCTTTGCTTAGGATCACTTCCTGTGTGGTGTATGGACCAGATGCCCTTTGTTGGCAGAGTGCAATGGGAGCGACAGGCATTGTAGATCTTGAATAGTGGGCTCAGGTAAAAAGGTGTTGCAGAGTTGAACACTCTGTAGGTGAGTGTCAGAGCGTTGAATATGATGCTGGCAGCCAATGAAAGCCAGTGCACAGTTATGAAGAGTGGTGTGACGTGTCCTTTTGATCGAAAACAAAACATGCTGCTGCACTTTTAATCCAAATCCATGTGCATTTTCAAGTGAAATTTGAAGTTGAAGAGCTGTTTATAGTGGGCTAATTTAATGTCCTTTAAGCTACCACGATAATCTTTTTTGAACTATGTGAAATAAAATGCAGATTCTTTTTGCTACCATTTTGATTTTTACCTAATGTATTAACAATTTGGGTGAAACAACCCTTTAAACAAGCTGGAAGTTGGAAAAAATGTCTCTGTACTCAAAAAAAAGTTGCAAAGGATTTTATTTTATTTTTGCATTGATATTGAGCACAACTAATTGTGTATTCATTAACATTCCTAGTGTGTGCTACTTTTTATATACTTGAATGATTAGAGAAGTGTCATGCTTGCAGAATAAATGCTGGCAATGCCAAATATGATTGCATTTAAGCTTCATCTGCAGAGGAAATGATACTTAGCTGGGACTACAATAGCTTCTTGTTTGCTGTGCAGAAGAGCATCTAGGTTAATAAGTTGATAAAGAAAATGAAAAATGATAAATGAAATTACTGCTGCTGTGCCCCAGGCATATACTGTTCACAGCCTCTCTCTCATTTTGGAGACAAGTATTGATCCTGCTGCTATGACGATCACAGGTTTTTAATAAAGTCAAATAAAATAATACAGTCAGCATGGGACAGTGTACAGCAGACACATGCTGTGATGCATTAAAGGGTTATTCAAGATTCAAGATTCCAAAAAAAAAGAAAATGAAATGAAATGAAAAAAATACTGTATTGTCAAAAATAAAACTTTCCTCCTCTAGAACCAGTATGTGAAAAGCTCACAGATATATATCTGCTGGACTTATATAAGTTACCAAGTCAACTCAGGTTCTGAAATAAAAAATGTTTAAATTATGACACATGCATCGTCCACCTGTTTGAGGGGACTACCAAACCTAACCAAACTACTAAATGTAAGACATGCATTGATGACTTGTCACAGTTTTGGGGAGCCCCAAAGTCACGAGCTTCACTTTTGACTTTCATCTTTCTTGTTATGGACGTAACACATACGCGTGCACGCTTTCACTGTGGAATTGCTAATATGTAGAAACTGTAGCATTGCCACAATGAGGTCAGAGAGGCGAACAAACACAAGCAGTCATGTGTTCAGACTGGTTGTGCACAAGCCAGATTTAGTCAGACTGTCTAAGTCAAATGATTGTTACTGCAGCAGGTCAATACTGAACCAGAATATTGGACTGTGATGTGTACAAAACAGGGTTTTGATACTCATTTTACAGAGTTCGTTTTCTGTTGGCTAACAGTAAGGTTTGTTTGAAAGTTAACTTGTTTTTTCTGTGATGTTCTCACAACAACAGTACACTTGGGAAGTACAGTCTGTTTTGTGTGTGTGTCAGTCATTTGGCATGTGCCCGCATAGAGGTTGCTTGGTCTCCTGCCACTGTGGTAACAGCTGTGACTTTAAAAAGTGTAATAGAAAATGTAGGAGGACACAATATTACAGAGTAGCTTGTCTTAGAATGTAAAATGCACATAAAACAACTAGTGTCTTCTAAAACTGTCAATGTGTCAATGTCAAAAAACGATTCTATGTTATTTCTTGATTTATATGTTCTTTTATCTATCATTTTAAACTTAATCAGTTTAGATCATTAAAACTTGTTTGTTGCATCCACACTAACTAATAAGACGATTAGCAATTATAAAATGTGATGTTGCTGAAACATCTACTTGGAGAGTAAAGTAACTCCTCTCATAATGGTGAGATATACTATCTACTGTAGATAAGCCATGTTAACTGTTTGAATAAAGACATTACTGTTACAACGCTTGTCTCCAACTGCTCAACCGTATCACTGGGGTTCGGTTTAGCCACAAGGGTATATGTGTTAGGTTTAGGCACAAAATAAACAAAGTTTGGCTTAGTTGATGTTATGTACCTAACATGATGTCACAACATCACAGCCGTCTACCCAACCATACCCGAAGCTCTAATCCTTTGATATGTTTGTGCATCCAAATACTACATGAAACTACCTGTTACGATTACGATATAGCTACTGGATGTTAATGAATACATTGCTGCATTTTGTTTTTACTTTTGTTTTTCTGCTTTTGTTTGTTATGTTGGTTTATCTGTTATCCACTGACAAAGATCATATGTATTTGTGCATCATGTAGCATTGATACTGGTCATTTTTGTCTATCTCATCATGCTTGTATAGGTTCAGTAAGTGTAACTTAAAATTAGTCAAGTGAAACGATGTGTCATTTTGTCTGTGTTGTTTTGTTTTTCTTGTTTTGTGTATTTTTTACTAATTTACAGTGCTTTTTTGAACACGTTGTAGTGCATGCTACGTAACTGAATTGCAACAGTTATTAAATAAAGCTACAAAAAATGCCCAGTAACAGTCTTCATTTATTTTTTTCTGTTTAGAAGAAAATGAAAGGAAGCATTCCAGAGTTTAGATAAAGCACTCCAAACCAGCCAATTATCCTCCTCTCCTTCTTTTTTTCTTATTCGTTCAGTCGCGTCACAGAGAACCGTTTGACACTATGTTGTGCCTGTCTCTTCGTCAGTCAGCTATATCAGTGCTATGATGGTTAATTAAGGACTTGTGGAACAGTAGACAGCTCTTTCCGTTGCTAACCTCTCTGGCGTTTTATGACTCTGAATACAAATATCAGTGAAACCCAAGTGTGTCTCTACTGTACATGTGTGTGTTGTTTTTAATGTGACTGCAGAGTCAGGTAATTAGTACAATCTCACTCCATGATCTCACAGTCAAGAGTCAATTAGCCTGGTGGTTTGCGGACATGGCAACGTCAGTCCTGTGGTACAAGTATTTGTTAATGTGTGTATGTGTGTGTGTGTGTGTGTGTGTGTGTGTGTGTGTAAATGGAAAGGATATGTTGTGTGTTGAGTTGTTTGACAAGTATTAATTACCTCAGGGCTTGTCAGAAACCTTGGGGCAGAGAGCTAGGACAGAAGCAGACATAATGTGGGTGACATGTTGTTATATAGTTAATGGTTTCAAACGAAATTATGGAATTAATTCAGACTGATGCAGTCCAGATAATGGTATGCTGTTGAGACAGCTCAAAGAAAAATGTTTTGTGTATATATTCATAATATATTATTTTATACAGGACAGGACATAGTCTTTATTGTTATTGGTGAAATGGAACTTTATTGCGCCAGATTCAGAGTAGCTTTGAAACGCACACACCAGATACATGATGGCACATGTGTTGCTTTCGCATACTGTAGATGATAATTTTTGATTTGTGTGTTTATGCTGCTTTCCTAATATTATTATTGTCTTATACCTTTAAATACAGACTGCAGTTTGGTATGTATGTGAAATATCATGTGTCCACTGGCTCATCTGGGTCTAAGGTTTTTTTGGCTAAATTTTCAACACATGCTAAATAACTTACTCAACGTAACTTACTCTCCCTAACCTTAACCAAAATATTTCTTGTCAACAACTGCTTTAGAACCTTTTGACAGATGTGAGAGTGCCACCAGTGACCACAGGTGTTGCCAAATTAGCCACAAATGGCGTCTTATGGATTGTAGCTGTTACATTAAGTCAGTAAAACCCAGATTGCAGGACCTGCCTGTCTTGTCTGTCTCTGTTGCAAAATGATCATCACTCCATTAATTCATCAAATCAGTTGTCCAGTATACTGCACAGGTAACTCTGCCTTAAGCAACTGCTAACCTCAGAGACTTTAATGAGTCTGAGTTTAAGAGCAGTGTTTTAGTGTCCCACAAGAGTCCACACGATGTTTCAGCTTCATTTCCACCTTGAGAAAACTAAAAGTGGAGAATTCAGTAAACTTTTCCAGTGTTTCTTCAGAATAGTGGTTACATTTAAAGATACTGTGATAGCACCGACCTGTAGAATGTTGTTATGGTCTTATTGGTTTACTTTTGGTAAAAATGCCACTTCTTTGTTTCCGTCCACCCACACAGCAGCCTCAGGTCAAAATTACATTAATCAATATTAAACAAGAAATCTACACTCTAAACCAAATTTATTTCCCTTCCATGCCCTTTGCCACATGTAGAGGTCCTCCTGGGGTTCCTTCCTGCCTTTGGTGTCTGTCAGCCTGGCTTCCTTGCAGCTCTAGGTGATGGTAATGAGCAGTTTCAAACCTCATTGCCCTCTCATTACAGTCAGGGCCTTCTGGGATTGCTGCTGCTGATTCTTTCTTTCTCCTCAGAAGAGCCATCTGACACATTGCTGGACATAGGTAAATTGTTGTAAGCTGCTGTGACGCGTGTTTGAGGATAGTGACGTCTAAAGGGGAAAAAAAGGCAGTGTGCACAGTAGGTGTATAGCATGTTCAAATCTTGCATTTTTGTGATTAAAGGTTTGAACAATATTTGACTATATCCCTTTTGTTAGTTCTAGATATAGATATAGATTTGTAGTTGATATACTAGCATCATACATATTACATCTTTAGACATCAATCTCTTTTTATGCAAGTTTACAGCACAGAGTCTCACACTAATGAACAAATACCAAACCAGGGTCAGAGGTTCTTCTCTTCTGTTATAATAGAACTAAAAAATGATAAATCTTCTGATTATGTAGTCTACATGTAATCTAAGTAATACATCATTTCTCTAGATTTGGGTTTCATGTCAACAACAACAAAGCACTACACCACTCCTCACAGTTAACCCTGTCCAGATTTTTCCGTGAGTGTTGAAGTCCCTCAACAGATCTATAGAATCTCTAAGTTTTTTCCTAATACCTCACTCAGACACTGCAAGTGCACAGCAAAGCAGTGCTCACTCAGGGGGTGCCTGCTTTTCCTTGACACCGGGTTTGCATTGCACCCAATCCTGGTTCCTGTACATAGAGGTGGTGGGCCCCCAGGATGATGGCCAATAAAAACTAAACTTATAAACAGTATTTAAATATCTTAGTCAGTGTTTCCATAAAACCTCTCTTTATTCACCTCACTCTTTACTCTATAACTTACACTCATTTTTTATTAAATAAGGTTTTTCTTCTTAAACGGCTGATCTTTATGTGAGTCTTGGCCCATGATTGGCTAAATATAGTGAGATGGCGAGAGTGCTTTGCAACTTTTTGGCTGCTGCTGATTTAATGACATCAGTGCATCTTTTTGCTCTATATATCCTTATTCCTGCCCATGTCAGTCATGTTAATGCTGTCCTAACTAATGGCCTTTTACAGTAAGCAGAATGAAACACCATCACACTACATGTCCATACTAGCATTCTCACACGCATGCCATAAAATGTGCACACATTCACCAGAAGTCAAAATACTAAAAGGCTTAATTTTGCATTTCATTAAAATCACAAGTTTCTGCTCAGATGCAGAGTCATAAAAAGGCATTGTGGTAAATCCATGCCAATCTTCTACCTCATTTGTAGCATATCAAGTTGTCTTGTTGCCACACCCAGGATCATTCTGAGTATCTCTAAATACATTGCCTATGTTTCCTCCCATGGTATGTTACAAACTCACTGTGATGTATGTACATAGTGATGCTATATGTAACATATCCCCTGGCCATTTGTTTTTCCAATTTAATTGTGCTGCACCTGTCTCCCTGGAGAGTATCTCCAGCAGTTAGCTCATTCCGGTGCTGCTGGCCACCAAGACTCAAGACTCTTTTTTTTCCTCACACATGCCAGAGGATGCATTTGTGCCCCAGTCTCTCTCTGTAGTTTACCTTTGAAGCTAAGAAACCCTGGAGAGAACCTATGGCACCCCGTCTGTTTAAATGTATCCCTCCATTTTATCTTGGCTTTCTCATTAGCAGCACTGGAGACTAATTGTTAATGGTTAAGTCTTTATAGCGGCGGGTTCTTTCACTTGTTTTTCTCTCTGCTCTTTTCCAAATGGCACAATGACAGGGGCTGCTCTTTGTATGGCAGTAATTAGCTTTTATGGTGTTGCTATGAGCTGGGTCTTTTCACTGCCATGGCCGTCACTCTGCTCGGCCTGTCGCTTTATCACCCTGCCATGCTCTGGGCAATTAGTCTACAAAGCCCACCTCCCACCCCACCCGCCGCTGCCATCATCCAGCCATATCCGTCCAAACACCCGCAGAGAAAGAGTGAGAGAGACTTGCACCTTCCTCCTACACTACACTTTCACAGCAGGAATAAAAATCAGCTGGTTCTACAAAGACCTCATTTTCGTTTGGTAGTTGTGTTGGATTTCAACTAGATATTTCTAATACTGTTTCATGGCCTATACAGCATGTTATTTTGTGGAATTCCAGACTCTGAACGGGGTAATTGTAAACACAACACAAGTTTACTGTAAGCTGCATTGGCGTACAATTGCCATTTGATTTACACTCCTGTATGTAGTATCCACAATCCTCTAAATTATAGGTGCAGTGTGCAGAATCCTCATCACTAAGCTTGCTTTGGAGCATAATTTGTGTTTGCATGAAGAGTTCTCTGCCCACACAACACACGTTCTCACCAAATGTTATGCCTCATTTAGAGACTTTATATATCACAACAAAGCGACAGAGAATACATCCAAAAAGGAATATTTGGGCAAAAAGATTTTACAGGTCTTGTTTAGTAAGAATGTACAGTATAGTGTAGTGGGCGTCAGATTAACAAACACATTAACACTTATGACTTATTTTATAACCACTAGTGGACTACATGAAGGGTATTGAAAAGGTTCTAAAAATGAGGTCCAAGTAACATAATACCAAATGTGTTAATAATTAGGTGATGCAGTTGCATTTGGCTGTTTAAATCCATAGAAAAACAGAATACAATGATTTGCAAATCTCATAAACATATATTTTATTCACAGTAGAACATAGGAAACATATCAGATGTTTAAACAGAAAAAAAACCTTTTTAAAGAAAAAAAATAGACCATTTTGAAATTGATTGGAGCAACACATGTCAAAAAAGTTGTGATAGCAATTTTAACTGCTCAGCAGTCCTGGGTTTTCTTTGATGTATCTTGCGTTTCAAGATGTGCCAAATACTTTCAATTGAGGAAAAAGGTCTGGACTGCAGGCAGGCCAGTTCAGCACCCAGACTCTTCTACTACGAAGCCATGCTAATGTGGTTGGTTGTTGGTGCCCTTGGTTTCCAAAAGGAATGTAAATTTTCTATTTGTTTGACCACAAAACTGTTTTCCACTTTGCCCCAGTTCATTTTAAATATGCCATGGCCCAGAAAAGACAGCAACATTTCTGAATTATGTTCATATATGGCTTCTTCTTTGCATGACATTTTTGGATGGCACAGCAATTTATGTTCGCAGGCAGCGATTCTTGAGCCAATGCAGTGATGTCCATCACAGTCTCTACTTTTTTGAGAGGTGTTGCTGCCATCAGTTTCAAATTACTCAAGCTTTTTTGGAATCAGGATTGGGAAAAGTAATGCACACCAGTGACGGCCCGTCAATAGGGGGCGCTGCCAGCCTGTCTCACATGAAGAAGATGTAGATAGGAATCACATAAAATAATTTTACAAAAAACATGAAAATTTAAATGAACGATCTTTACATTATGCAGTCCGTGAGTGCTGTGTATTATCTGCATTTAAGTGTAGTTTAAAAATGTTATCTCGCTCGATTTCCGAGACCGAACAGTTGTGTGAAGTATTTCCTGTTCCTTTGGGGCACAAAAATCTTCACCATAGACCCACGCTACAATTGTATAGTAGAACCTTGGGGTCCAAAGACCTCCCACAAGACTGACTACTCGAAAATGCAAATTGAAATTCACTGTGGTGCTTTAGTTTTGCTTACAGAAATTGGGATGAGAAGAAGTCCTGGCTAACTGTCTCTCCTAAGACCGGAGCTTTGTTTTGTTTCACCTGCCTCCTCTGTCAGGAACAGAACAAGCCTGTATTCAGATAGGTAATACATATTTAATAAATTTACCTTAAAATGCAAGAAAACATGAACAGACTAGCAACTGCTAACTGCTATGTGTCTTACATTGTTCAGCTATGTGAATATCGCTACGCAGCTTAATGAAAGCTTCATTTTGTCTAAGATGATAGACTGCATTATATTCTGTGGTGTGTTAGAGTTAGTAATCCTGGAATTTTCTAGGGGCCGGTGGACTTTGTCGGTTCCCTGGATGCAGTAGTACCTGCAGACTGTTACTGTGTCTAAGGGGACGTAAGATGGTGTAGAATGGAGAAAAAGAAGGAGAAACTAGCAAACAAAGTGTAAAAACAAAGTGTATTTTTAACCTAAATTTAATATGTAAAGGTAGTGTGATGCATGATACTGGTGCTTTGGTTTTCACTAGTGTTGATATGTGGTTAGAGAGCAACTAAAAACTGACAAAAAAAAAAAGATTTTCACCAGCTGCCACTGGTGCACACCATTTGATTAACCGCACTTTGATGCACCAGCCCTTACATAAGAATTGGAATATTGTGGTTTTACTGCACTTTCTGTTATCCAGTAAACAAAAGTGCGACAGGTTTGAAATGTACATATATTATGTGTGTGAATGGGCAAAAGATTGAAAAAGCACTTTCAAGTAGAGCAGATTCATTTGAAATGTGCCTTAGCCTGTAAATCAGGCAAGCTGTTGGTAGAAAGGTGAAGTCAGTAGGATACAGGCAGGCTAGAACAAGTAAACTGTATTCTATTGATAGCCAGCAGTGATTTATTACAACCCAAACCATGACCTTTAACCTAGGTTGTGTCCTAACAAAAATGAACTATTGTGGTTCAGTTTTTTTATATCTTTGTAACAGTGATTTGTAATTATATTGGAAGACATTTGTCCTGCTTATAGCAGCACTGAATCACAAAGTCTTCTATTTGCCTTCTGGCAGTTGCAAATTATTTATTTTGTCATGTATTTTTGAGGACCTATTGGACAGAGTAGAAGGCAGCAAATACCAAAAAGGTAATGAAGAAGAGCAATTTCTGTTCAGGCAAGCACAAAAATAACAATGGAATCAACAAGGTAGCCTCAAGTAATGTTTCAACACTAGTTTAATCTTCTAAACTCCCACCCTGACATATTCATTTTCAAGACTGACAACTAATCGGGAATATCCACCCACCACAGCCATTTTGATTTCACCGCTCCAGTAGGAGTGACAAATCCCAACCCTGGGGAACATTTGAACTCCTGGGACCTATTGGCGGTCTCGTCACTGAGCTGTGGTCTTTCCTGCTTAGCTCAGATATTGATCTTCCGCTTAGGCAATTAGTCTGAGCCCCTTTTCCCTTCTTATCCTTTCTCCTCCCTGCTCCAATCTAAAGCTCTTAGAAAATACCAAAGGATTGCCTGGAGTCAAAAGAAGTCAAATTACCTGCTCTTTTTCTTTCCTTACTGTGATCACCTGCCAACTGCAGGGGTTAGCACAGTTTCAACTCTTGATACGACTCAATCATCCCTCTCTCTCCCTATATACTGCACTACATTCCTGCATTTGAGCAAATGATAGAAATTGGAGGCATATCAATTAGTAAGTCAAAACAATTATTATGTTGTGTTATATGGTCCCCCTCCCCCCCAGACCCCACTTTTTTGTAACTGGAGTAACAAATCTAGTTTTAGAAACTGCACAAAACCGACAGATGGCTCTTTGTTGCCCCAGATTTAACTCTTCTTTAACCTTCTTCAAAAACAACCACTCTATTTGTAAAGGTAAGAAAGAGCAGAACAAAAGTCAGAAATAACACACTACGCACAATGGAAATTTAGGCATTATGAAGGTTTTATCATAAAGATATGACATTCAGATTTCCTACCTTTTCGGCCAGTCCTCTCATGTGCTTGAAGTATGTATTCATCAATTGTTGCAGGTAATAATGCAATAATTTAGGATGGAAGAAACACAGAAGAGATGGTGTTTTCCTTCACACATAAAGCCTTGAAGTGTACTTAACTGACTTACACATATAAATTGTGTTAAGAGGTCGTAACAATTTCATTGTTGAATAAAAAGAGAGAAGGAAGGATGGAGTGAAAGGGGAAGAAATGCAGAATTGTTTTTTTAATTTCATGTACTTGAGCTGTAGTCCTTCACAGCACAACATCTAACCGGTCCAAATGCCAGCCTTCATCAGATTTTTGCCTTGAGATGCATCCATCTGTAGCAATGGCACATCTCTCCTGCTGACATTTGGTTAACTGGGAGTAGACAAGGGAGGGAGGGAGCATCACTTTATTTAATTACTGGGTGACGTGTTGAGGAGGCTATTACAAGCTAATGGATGTTGCCAAGATTGCCTCATTGTAGTACGACAGTTAAGACTTGTTGAGAGGACGCACTCGCATACATATACAGGTTGTTTGTCCCATCGGCTTGTAGTTCTAGAGGTTAGAGAAGGTTCCTGCTTGTAACTACACATAAGTGTGTAATAAGTTTGAAGGTACAGATGTCCTACCACATAGTGACATAATGCATGGTTCTAAAGGCTCTCCAGCCATGTAGAATAAAGGAATGATGTGTTTGTCATCTTTCTCACGGGGCCTCATCAGATGTCACATTGTTTACCCATTGACAGACTATTCATGCACTTAATTTTAACTTAAACAGTGTCTGAGAGACGAGGGAAAAAAGCATCAGCGTTTTTAGTCAGCTAATGAAGCAGTCACAGCCATAATTGTTTTCCTAACTGCAAGAGAGTTTGTGTGAAACTAATCACTAAGGAATAATTAATGGATTCGTGGGCACCTGAATAACCACTGTCTAAATAAGTAGTGACAAGTCAAACAAGTCCCAATATATCTCCTAAGCATGTGAGGAAATATCTGCAACGCTTTGATACGCTGCAGTTGGAACGACAGGAAATGTTTCATTGAGATCCTGCCTCTAGTTCATAATCTGCACTGTAAAGAGGAGCTTTGAGACAATTTGGTCTGTTTTTTTATGCTGAAGAGTCTCAAGGACGTTGATGACACGCTGTGGAAAACAAACCCTCTTGACAATTAAGTCCACACTTTGACAGTCTAAAAGAGATCTGTAAGTGACATGCAATGCATAAACCGTACGCGTTAATGTCTTTCAGTTTGATAGAACTGATAGTGGCCAAAGAAGTGGGCTTCTTGAGAGAAGTGGAGAGGTTTTTGTCAGTGAAATGTGTGGAATGGTTTAGACTCGGCTGATGTTGAGGATAAAAGCAGTGGTTACAGTACATTAGCACAAAGTTACAGAAGAGTAGTTGCTGACAGGTTGGTGCAAACCTCTCTGGTGTTGTTCCTTTGTGCAAAGAAGTAATATTTTTCACTCCACTACATGAACTCCAGATACTTGAAGTGCAATCCACTGCTGTTTCTCTTGCTCTGAGGTTTTACTTTAGATCTATCACATCTGTTCCTTTGGGCCTGGGAAAAAAAAGAGTACTGAGTTTACTTCAGCAGTTTTATATAAATATGTACCACACATACACACAAGAACCCTCTATGGACATTCTGTCAATCAGTGAAATGGCTGCTTACATTGCCGAGTGTGAGTGTGTGATACATCTCCTGTTGAAAGCTTTGCAATGCACATTATTATGTAAAGGTTTCCTAAACAGCTAAGGCTTGACAACATAAAGTATCAGGACACGCTGCTGAAAGACAGCTTTGGAAAGAAGGCACCTTTTTTAAGTTGTCAGTACAGAGTCTGATATGCTGTTTGTGAGTCAAGGCGATTCCCTCAAGGCTCGCTGTGCTCTTATCTATGCCTCACTTTGAAATTGATTTCTCTGTCTTGTTTGTTTCTCAAGTAACATGTCATATATGTTATGTTGTTTAAGATTTCTAAAGATGCACTATTACCAGAGTTTTCATTTCAAATTGGAAATGTTCCATGCTGCATGCTCATACCCCACCCTCCCAACACCCTTTTATACCATTTTAGGATACGAAGAGCATAACTTCAATTAAGACTGGTCTGACAAAAGTACGGTAGAACATACCAGAGAAGATTCAGATAGTATATCAGATTAATAAATCTGTTACATTTGACACGTGATGTGCTTAATATTATATCTCACACTAACTATTTGTACTTGAACATTTGAAGTGAAAGACAAAATACCGTCAAGAAGGATAAGACAAATAATAAGCTCAGCCACGGCAAACTCAATAAGGCTTGTTCAGGAGCAGATAAGTGGTAATTCTGCAACCATCCTCACTTATAATGTGCTTGTTGACTTTATTAAGCAAAATACTAAAATAGAACCACTAGTATTAATATTGTGGCTGATTGGTGGATGTGTTCAACTAAAGGTAGTCTAGATGGATGACGCATGGAAAGTATTTGCACATACAACTGGTTCCATACAAATCAGTGGTTAAAAAAGAAAATATTTATTTTTCTGATGGAGAATGTGATCAAGATAAGATCTTTATTTCGTCTAGTATTTATGTATTCTGCAACCGTCCTCACTTATAATGTGCTTGTTAACTTTTTAAAGCAAAATAATTAGATTGCATTTAAGTGAACTTTAGTAACTGATGTTCAGTTCAGTCTGAATATTTGCTATTGAAGACCTCTTCACACATGTGCCTAGGTTGCCAATAAGTCCTGAACAGCCAGTTTATTTATTTATTTGCAATTATATGGTTTGCAAGACATGGAAATTGGGTTTATGCATCTAGGCCAGAAATATTGATTACAAACCTCATCATGAGATTCTGAATATTGCTCCAACAAGGTGGGTGGGAATCCTGAAACACTCCAGGCATGGAGAGTCTTTTAAATTGTAGTTAGTCATTTCTCCTGGCAAACCACTTCATGTTAACATGTATTTGTACCAGCTCTCTAAAATTATAGCACTGTCCTGTGGCCTCAAAGTGTTTAACCTCAATTCTCCGGGGCGTATGTTCACATTTGTGCTGTAGAAGATGAAGAAGAACACAATAATAATAAAAGTAGACAACTTCTGATATCTATGCATAAATGACAACAGTATCAGCCAGTCAAATTGCAATGCTAGCCTCACTTGGCATTACACTGCCACAGGCTTTGAACATGCATACTGTTGTTTTCCTTCACTTAGTGCTCCTTACATTGCAAGTTTAGGGCTGTCCCATAATATTCTAGAGGGAAGCACAATTAAAAAATATTCTGTCCAGTCCCTGATCTTAAATTATAAGAGTACTTTGATAACATGAAATGATCTGTAATTATATTAACTTCCACTTAACTCTTTACCACTAGTATTAATATTGTGGCTGATTGGTGGATGTGTTTAACTAAAGGTAGTCTAGATGAGTCGTGGGTAGATAAGTGCAGGTCCAGTGCCGAGCTTTATGTTGGCAGGACTCATGGATGAACTGATTAGAATGTGATTCCGGACAGATGTGCATGTAAACTGCAAATTCTAGTGTTCGGTGTCATTTATTGCTTTGTCATTTCATCAAATTGCATAGAATATATCAGTATTGCATCCCCTTTTTATCATTTATAATGAACATTGTGTTAACAGTTTTTTAATTTAACAATGTCTTACAGGCTTCGCAGGTGTTCAAAATTAAGACCCGGACTGAGCAGAATGATCAGTGACACACTGGAAGCTGCTAGTTTATTGTGTGGGGAAAACAACCTGTAAACACAAAATTTAGAGCACTAATAGTGAGTTGGACTACTAGTTATTACCAAACTTAATCAGTAATTTAAATATGTTTATTCAAAGACATATGGCATCATTTATGATTCTATCCATGAATCTGCTTAATAACGTAACCATTATTTCTCTGGGGTGCTTAAGCCTCCATATGTACATGTTCACTTCTTCCATCCTTCCAACATGCTTAGAGGAGTGCATTTAATTTACTGGTCTCACCTTGAAGGATTTGTAGGTTGTAAACTTTTCAAACCTCAAACATCCTCCTTCAGTGAGTCAACCTGTCTGGTACAGCTTTTAAGACAAATTAGTGTTAAATACATAATGTTTCTTTCCAGCTAATAGAATCAGCAAAGATGGAATCATGACAAGAAAAACGAAGTGATTGGACACAGGCTAAAGTGACATGAATATTAACAGATACCACTGTGCCGAGCACATGCTATAGGTGATGTTTTCTGTAAGTTAGGCAGTATGTCGAGCTGAGTTGGTGTCACCTTCTTTATGACACGACCAAGTGAGGTTATAGGTCCTTGTGTGGAAGTGGAGATTCAGTAGAGTTGTTCATGATCACTAATACTGATGTGTGTCTGCGTGTGTGCACAGATGTGTGTATGCCACATGGTGGTGGCAGCAGGGACTCGGCATTCCTATGCACCACACGTCCTAGGGCAGTCGCCACGGCGATTTACCCTCTGCTCTGTTGCCGTGGTGACTGAGTCACTAAGGAGGAGTGTGTGTGTGTGTGTGTGTGGGAGGGAATCAGACAAGGGCCCTTGTTACTTAAAGATGATAGCACCCTCTTTCCCTCACTATCTTTCCTCTGTCTCATTTTCATATCCTCTTTCACCTACTCTCCTTTTGTCTGAATCTTTTTGCTTATTGCTCAAATCCACCACTGCTCCCTTCATTTTCCAGGTTTTCTTCCATTTAAACCTATTAGTTTGGCTTTTCCTTTCCTTTCCTTCAGCAGTTAGCACTCAGAGTACCAGTTAGGTGGTGTGAGACATTGTAAGCTTAGGTTTATCTGTGGCCATACACTCTCCTACTTCTAGCAGTATTATCTGTTTTTTAATATTCAACAAGTCCTCCAAGGTTGTTTGTCCCTACCCTCTGATACGACCCATAGCAGTGCTTCTCCATGGTGGCAGGTGTCACAGTCTAAAAAAAAAAAAAAACCTTCATTATGATAAACCTATGGTAAAAGTGTGGTTAGGTTTAGGCATGCATACCAGCTGGTTAGGTTTAAGGAATGCTTGGTTTACATTAAACTAAATTTATAAATGAATAGTCATTTGCAAAGGTACAAAATGCCTATTTATCCCACTGCAGATCCGAGTTTGACTCCAGAATCCTGTGTGTGGTTACATTTAGGCAACAACAACACTCTGGGTCACTCTAGGGTAGAGAAAGATTGTGGTTTTTTCTAGAGGTTAATACACATAATACACTCTGTTGAGTGCCTGTAATTTTTCTATTAAGCCAGACCACAATATTTCTAGTTAGACACAACGGGATATTTAGGCAAACCTTTTGTCTGGGAGCATTTCACTGATACCTTCAGTGTCATTGCATTTGCAACTTGCAACACAAATTGTCAATGTATGCTTGGTATGTTAACTGAAGACTGTAGTCCAGTTGCAGTTCCTTATAAAACATATTTGTCATTGGACAGACAGATACTCTAGTGTTGTAGACCCATCCATCTACCCCAATCTCCCTTCACGTACACTGTTGCTACAGTATTTAACAATGTCACCTGACTGTCCTAATTACAATACCCACTACAGGGCTTAGTCATGGGATGTTGTTTTGGGACTGTTTTTGACTGCGAGATAGATCTACTACATTTTGCTAAACAGTAAAACATTTGGTCATAACCTAGGTTATTATAAAGCTGTATATCGTCTCTATTTTTTCAGCCTCACTCTGTCAGTTTGTCTTTGCACAAGTGGACAATACTGACAAAGTGAGAGAATAGCAAAAGACACTCAGAGAAAATGCTTAATAACCTGGATGAAGCATAATACACTGCTTAGTGCTTTATTAAAGGTTTAGATTAGGGGCTGGAGAAAAGAGAGTTGTGCTTTAAATCCTTGAGCCTTGGAAGGCTTAAGGTATGACAGAGAGAGGTATGAGACGTGTGCGAGTGCATGTGTGACTGAGATAGAGAGCGAGTAAGATAAGATGCCAAAAATAGACAGAGATGGACAGAAAACAGATAGATATTTAGAAAGAGAGTGAGAGAGTTGTGGTGAAGATTAGCATTTAATGGGAATCTGAGCTTCTTGTTAATTGTCTCCGTCTCTTGTATTTACCTCAGATCTCTCTCCCTGTGAGTGTGTGGTCTGACGAAATAGGCTCATTATGACTCAATGCTGACCGGTGACACCAGCACTGCTTCTCATCAGTATGCACCCTTTTTCAACTGTGCCGTTGTCCCTCGATTAAAGTTAAATACTGTAATAATGCAAAAGTTTAGACAAAAAAAAAAGAAGGACTCATCGAGCAGTCATGAGAAAAAGACAAAAGGCTTTTTACTTAGGTCAAGCAGGGTGAGTAGCAAGCAGGCATTCAGAGAAAGCGTTGAAATCAAACGAGGAGAAGACAGGCATGCCACAGGTACAGGTGGTGCTGGAGGTTAAGATGAAATAGGAAAAAAAAATAGTAAGCAGGCTGCACATCAATAAGTGCATGAGTACAAAAGACAATCTGGCGAATTGGAACAGGACTACATACTAACAGGGTGATGAGACGATGAACAGCAGGTGTGTAGGTGGGCGGGAAAGTTAAGGCAACATAAACACAGCAGTAACCGAAGGGCAAGTGGGAGTGGAATGGTCTGCAAACAATACAAGGCAGGTAGGAATAGTAACAGAACCTAGACAGATGTGTTACCACAGTACATAACACTATTAATCCCCTGATGTAATTTCATTAATGATTATTCATTTGAAGGGTACTAGCTATTTATCATTCTGCACAACTAGTCTAAAATGATGTATTACTGTCATTTATGTGTGATGCTGATATGTAAAGTTTTGTTAGGACTTGGACTACATGTTGTGCAGTTGTGTTTCCACCTTCACTGTTCAGTCAGTGTGACTGGACATTGAAACCTAATCGACTTTGTCTTACTAGAGGTGCTCCCACTTCTCCAGCAGCAGGTTCGATTTGTTGGTGTCACTGGCTCTGATGCTGCTGCCCCCAGCACACAGCGGTCAAGAATACTGCACTGCACTGGTAGAAGCTTTACATCACGTCTCTGCACACATTAAAGTACCTAAGCTTTTTAAGGAAGTAGCTCCATCGCTTATTGTAGACGGCCTCTGTGTTGCATTTTATAAGCATTAATGAGCTTTTACTTTGTTTAACAAACTCCTGATTGGCTTTCTGGTTCTCCACCTGGATGAAGTCTACTCTTGGTTCACTTTGGTGATTTGTGGACCTTTCCTGTGTCACCACCATCAGGTCTAAATACTAACTTTTCCATTTCTTATTGACTTCCACAAAATCTTGTCCATGGTGTCCAGGCAAGTGATTTGACAGATGCCCTTTCCCCTAATGGCAACATAAAATTTGAGGGTCACAATGAAATCACTCAACTGTTATACAGTTTGGTGCAGGGATTCAGTTGTAAATGTCCTGTTTTTTTATCCAACACTACAATATGATCAGAATTTGTAAATTGATCTAAAGCTTAGATTTTGATTTTCTGAGGAAAGTATGTTACAGTCTTGCATACCAACTAATATGGTTATAGACTTGTTAACATAGTTTTAAGAAGTATGCAGTACATATTTCCCCTTTCTTGCATCACAACATCTTAGGACTTGCACTAGTAAAACAGAGACCATATACTGAGAACACAGTAGCAATGAACAATTTCTATAAACACAAACCTATAACTGGATCAGGTTCCCATGGATAATCTGCAAAAAATTATTTGTAATAAATTGTGGGTACAAGCACAGATAGAAAGTAACTAAATGCGAGCAGCAAGTGAGGAAAAGATGAGAATGAAAGCAGAAGTAAAAATGAAAAGGCACAGTTTTTCTTGAAAGAGCACAATTGAAATCACCAGGTGACAATGGGGTGAGTATGAAAATGGGTACAGATCGTGGCGTAGGGAGATAATATGATTTCGAGACACAGTGAGTGTGACTAACGGGTCAGGCCCAGTACAGAGTTTGCACACCATTACACTGCTCTCCATCACACTCTGTGCACACCAGTAAACTTTCAGTATGAGGCTTTGAGCACAGAACAAGTGTCCCTGAGAGTTAACCATCAAAAATGACCTGACAATTGATTTGACATGTTAAAAACATTCAGAGACAGTAGATAGATGATAGAGCAACTTGACTATAATTAGACTGATTGAACTGTCAGTCCAACAAACGGAGCAAGCGAATAAAGGCAACACTGTTAAACTATTACAATCTGCCTTTTCCCTCTTTGTTCATTTCAGATGGGATTGAGCTGAGATGGGAAGAGCGTGGAGATTTAAACGTGAACGCTTACATTGCCCTTTGGTCCCACATGGAGGAAGCCTTAAATTAAGTTGCCTGCAATTCAGCCTTTTCTTTCTGAGGAGAGGTCCAGGAGTGTTAGGCAACACTTACTCACCGGAGCAATCCTCTGTATGTCTGTTGAGCTTTAAAAGAGGGAGCCAGTCAAATTATTTCAGAGGAGAAGGAGGAAAAAAGATAAAGGATGACAAGGATTTTTCCTTTTTTGTTGGGTTTTTCTACAGTTATTTGGTTTTCCAGGATAAGCTTGTGCCACAGAGAAAGGCAGAGCGGTTGACTGGTAATGCTAGTTATCTATACAATTCTCATGCTCAATGTATGATCTTCAGATAGTCGGTGCGTGGGCTCACTGAGATGGCTTCCATGGCAACAGCAAAATTACCTGTAGGACTGTGTGTGTGTGTGTGAGACAGAGAGAGAGAGAGAGAGTGAGTAATGAGCTGTTCAGGATCTGTCAGGGACTCACACAGAACGTACTCTGAGACCTCAAATGAAAGCTTCTGCTCCATTTCTCCCTCTGTCAATCCACTCCACTCAGATGCTGATTCATTGATTTAAATGATGTTTATATAATTCAGAACAGGAAGAAAAGACATAGAAACAACAGGAATATTTGTCATTAGTTACAACCATCTGTCACAGATATTGGAATAGAGTACTGACACATACTGAGTCGTTTGGACTATCAAGGGTGTTTTAAAAGGTCTTGAATGATCTTTATGGCAAAGTATTGTGATGATTTAGGTAAGAAACTGTAAAGAGAGCGGCTACTTATGCAATCACTTATTTTCACTGTTCTATTTTTTAATGAATTTAGATTACTTTGCCGAGCTTTTATTCACTTTGATATAATATAATAAATCTTTTTATCTGTTTGAGCAGTGTCAAAAAAGGCAAACTAAATCAGCTACAATTCAATGCTGTTAAAAAAGTATGAAAAGAGAAAATGTCCAACGGGTTAAATACATATACACACTTGGATGTTTCAGTATAAATGGTACATGGGAAGTTCTGCTACAGCAACTATCACACTTCTAATGCAGGTTCTAAAGTAGGTACAACTGTGGTGCTTATACAGGCTTCAGATTGAGTCATTTCCATCATATCAATTTGGTAGCACAGGCATTACACACAATACAAAAGTAGCATGTTTGTAGAAAATATCTCGTATGATAGCTAATGCGTAGCGATAGATGATGGAATACTGTTGAATAGTTGATAATCCCTGGGTGAATAGGGGGGGCAGCTCTGGGCCTCCTGAGTTATTCAGAGGCCCTACAGCTGGACCGGGATTATGGATATTTATTACTCCAGGCACAAGCTAAACTGGTGTCAGGAATCCAGAATTTCTACCTGTGCATTTATTCTGATAGCAAAAGGTTTTGCTTGTAGAAAAAAAGGTGCACTTTGATGCTGTTCATTCTCATTTGTTAGGTGACATTCATTCATGTCATATTGGGGTAGCAAGTAGCTCAGTGGGTAGAGCAGTCGTCTTCAAACGAGTGGGGGGGCAGGAAAGGCTGCAGTATGCCTGGAGAATAGCTGATACTAATATTTGGGACCCAAAGATTTAGAATTTTTTAATACTGCACTTTTGCATGTAATGGTTGATCATCATTATTGATGAGCATCCCCATGGCAGTGGATGTGTTGAAATTGCACCACTTTGGAGCCAGGGACCAAAATAGTAGCTAGTGTAACGCAAGCTTTTTGTATAAAACTGTCAAAAATGCTGGATTACAATTGTACAGTTACCCCGTGGGAAAGTCCCCTGCTCTGTTGACCCAAACATTCATACCAGCCTGATCCCTAGGAAGGTCTGTGCATTTAAATACTACATGAAAACTACATGAATGTGGCTGTAAAAGATTAACTGAATGAGCAGTAGGCAACAGACAATGTCACAATCAGTCATACTGAACTTTTTTTCTTTCTGTATCTCTTTACATCATACTGTAGTGATACTTCAATTAGTCATGTGTTAACACTGGTGTGATGGTTTGTCAGTTAAGCAAGGCTCAAGTCACCCATCCTCGACACACAAGCACACAAAGACGCGAAGGAGATCAATGAAGCCAGAGAGCCTTGCCGTCGACGTGTAGCGCGGTGCGTTCTGCAACGATTTCCTGCCGACGTTTTAATGTATCTATAGAACAGGTCGATGAGCACGCCGGGAAAAATTCTATATTTCTGCCTGATGAACTACTTAATCATCTCGAGGATGGCTGGCTGAGTGAGAAAAATCCATATCCATTTTACCTTTTGTCTTTCATTGGCCACTGCCTCTCAGGTCATCAAAAATAGACAGAGGAGTTAGGCGGGAACGACCAGAGGGAGCATGAGCGGAGATGGTGGGTGAGAAAGTACAGCCCAGAGAAAATTAGTTGCTGATCATAATTTACAAAAAGACAATGTTACACAGGGCTGTAACTCCTGCTGTAGGACAGTCAGTCAGATTTTATGTTGTTGTGAGGCTTGAAAATCTGCTCTGTGTGCACAGCGAACAGTGGCGTGATGGTTCACCTTCTAGATGTTTATGGTCATTTGAAACAGAATAGAAAAAATCTGAATATATCCCTTACATTAGTTTTATTATTAAGCTAGATTTATGGTTGGTGCAAGGGGTTAATATGATTTAGGAATAGTTAGATTTCACAACTGCACTCTGCAGACCTACAGTATGTACAGTACATTATTATCATATTATGCTTTATCACCACTGTGACTGCATTTACATTCTTTTACCTGCTTTGCCATGTGAGAGACAGAGTTAAGCTCCACTTTTCTTCACCACTGAATAGCAAACTGTTTCCGTGCAGTCACTGCTTAGCTTTATTCCCAATATTAGAGAGCAGTGTAAAGGTCAGTAAATAACAGGTGATTACTGAGGCCAATACTGTCTTCTCTGTAGGCATTCTTGGAAACTTTAGGAGAAAATAGAGAGCCACAGTCGTTGCCCCACATCCTGGTTAGCCTCCATTCCATTAGCATTAGCAACTCAATAGCCCTTTTCATATAGAAACCCCGCCGTATTGATGAGAAGGAGACCCCTTCTTTAAGGCACCTTAAATCCACCCAAATAAGACTCCACTGCTCATTTCACACCGGTAATGACACCCTGGTATTACAGTGTGACATTTAATGTGATGTCCAACATGATGAATAACATGCATAACGTATATACATCTCTTTCTCTACTTTACTAGTAGTACTGCTGTTCAACTCAATACATAGTTGAAGGTAAGAAGTAGACAGCAAAGTTTTAAAAGACAACAGAGAAAGATTAGCTGCCTATAAATGACCAGTTAGGGCAGGTGCCGGCAACCCGCGGCTCCGGAGCCGCATTTGGCTCTTTCATCCATCTGCTGCGGCTCCCGCCCGTTGGCTTTGAAGAAATGCAAATAAATGTCAATTTAACTAATTCTAATTATTTTTTTTATTTACCCTTTCAAACCGAACCTGTCGCTGCCGACAGGTCTCTTCCGTGTTTTTAAAAGTTTTAAAACTCTTTCACCGTTTGTGCGATAAAAAAAGAATCCACCTTTTTCTGACAGTGGAGATTCGGCTCTTTTCTGCGATGTTCAGCTCATTAGGTAACAAAGTATGTGTTCACAGCAGTGCTATGAAAACCACACACTTGTTGCGGTCGCGTGTGTTTTAGCTCAGATTTCATACTGAACCTGCTACATTTTGTTATACATGTACATTTTGTCTTATTCAGTAATATTGTGTCAAATTTGAATTTCGTAATTTGTTGCTGTCTAATTATTACAGTTATTTAGACACTTACAGCAAAAAGTCACCAAAGCAGCTATCAGATGGTAAAAGAAGCTGCTCTGTAGTGGTGTCACCTGTGCCTCACCTGTCGCCGCTCAACAAGTGACTTGTGTTAAACTATAAGCTAATGTATAAATCCAAAGAAAGAACAGTTTCTGATGAAAATTGAACACTTAATGGTTCATGGACAGATTAAGCATTAATTTGGCTCAACCCAAACGTTTTTTTTGATGCTGAAGGTTGCCGACCCCTGAGTTAGGGCTCTGAGTATTTCACTTACCTCTGGACCTTGCATTTTGAAGGCCACTGATTTCTCAAAAGTGACACTTTTAGTGTTAATAGAAACCAAACAAAAATATGGGCATATCCAAACTTTCCATCAAGGGAAGTAGTTCTATCTTCAGCTTTAACACTTCTTTTGTCTGCAGCTTCTCCCTACAACACTCCACTCTATCATGTCTTCATCTCGTCATTTTTTACCCCATCACCTTCATTCTCTCACTAACTTCTTTTCTTGTTTCTCTTTTCCCCCCTACCTCTTATTGCTTCCGTTCATTCGAGTTTCTGTCTCTCTCACACACACCTCTCGCTCCGTGCCAAATGTCTTTTTATCTGTCTCAGCTGAGTTTGTCTGTTCGGGGACCGTTCAGAGTACATATTGGTAAAGAGGCAAGACAAATACCAAACTGTCTTGAAATGGAGCTGGCAAGGGAAAGAGTGTCATAGTTATTTTACTGTTTACTGTGCCGCTGTGCTTCTCATGCTGTGATTCTTACAACCTCTGTGCAGCACAGTGCATGATGCATTCTATATACATACGTCTCTTTAATCGCTTTCTGGTTATTTCTGGTTTAGAATAAGTAAAAGAACCACAGTTACACCACTAGTTGAAGTTTCTATCTAAGTAGTCAGTAATCTTGAAGCAGATTATATTTTGAAAGTGTTACTCATCGATCTGGTATTGTTGCTTTAAGTGGCTGTGCTCACTGAGCTGTGGATCAGTTGAAAAGGAGGAGGAGATCAATTAGTTCGGCCTTAACTGCTGACGTTATTGACTGATATGCAAACAGAGGGCATTGATTGGGCCTCAGAGCGCGTTGTAACATTTTCTAACCCAAACCGCAAAGGATGAACAGCACCAGTCATTAGTCACAAAGAAGTGAGCCAGTGGCAGCCAGAGTGGAGGAACCTGAATTCGTCTGATTTGCTCTGCTGCTGCTATTCGTCCTCGATTAACCATCAGATCCTGCTGGAGTGGTCCAGCCCTGCACCTTGGGCACAGAATGTTGATTTTTTTTCTTATTTTAAGGCAGATATCTGATTCTTAGTGATGTGGGAGGTGTGTATATACATTATACCCTTGACTGACTTAGAAAATCTGCTAACTTACCTAAGGGGAGTTCATTAGAGTGGTATTAGAGTCTCTCAGTGCATTCTTGACTGAAAAAAAAATGTAGAATACCACATGTAAGTGGATAAATGTAAAGATACTTAATCAGTCGAGATATATCAGCACAGCCGGTTAGACTTAAATATATCTGATTCCTCGAAACACTTTGTCCTGTCTGTGGATTGTTGAGATGCTAAGCCTTTGGTGCGTGTCTTCAGATAGATAAGCAAGATTTGTCATTCACACAGTGAACCTATAATTATACAGAGGAATTACAGCTGCTTGCTAAAATAACTGACTGAATAATAAGCAGAATTATGAAAACACAGATTTCATTTAACAGGTGCTTCAGACTTAACCAACAGCTAATTGGGCGTGGGACAAATTACTTGAGATAAGATATCTTTAGAAAGTGACCATAGTAATGGGATTAGGCAGGTGGTGGAATTTTCATTATTCAGTATTATTAGTTATTAACTTATTTTGCCTGTTTGTACCTCTTCACAGAGGTAAGATTGACTTCCATTGGCTGTGCATTTAGGGTGCACAGCCAATGGAAACTGAATATGCCCTCAAAGCTATTAAATACTACCATTTCACTTTGTTACACATACACACAGAGGTGGCAGAAGGACTCAAAGTTGGAGTAAAAGTGTGAGTACTTGTCGAAGTACTCCACTACAGTGAGACTTTTTACAGAACATGTGCTTTAAAATAAACTTGTTGCTGTTTATTCTTACTTATATTCTGAATCTACTTTACATGACCAGACCAGTCTAGACCTTGTTGATCTGATAAACTTCCTCTGTTGGTCCCCTAGCTTGTTACCCTGTGGATGTCCCATTTCTTATCATTTCCAGGCCAGCAGATACTGATGCTTTGTCATGTCTTTTTAGAATCTCCTATGAGATTAAATGTAATCTAAATGTACCCCTTTGCATCAGTTTAAGGTGCACAAGGATGTCAGTCCGCTACATAATAACCCAGGTGCATCAGTATTTCTTAACTAGAGCAGTTATGTAGTTTATTAAGCCAAAAGTATGCACAGAGAGGAAAGGGTGGTTGAATGGCTCTACAACAATTAATACTTTCCCACAGGAGACAGAAGTTCAAGTCCAGTGTGAGACATTGTGTGTTAAAACAAGACAATTCCAGTGAATACTTATTTTAACATTTCACTTAACCTAACCATTAACCTATTGAGCCTAACACTAAAACAGTTGTCCTAGTGCAGGGTTAGGCAACCAGCCCTGTTTTTTTACAGCCATCTGATTGGCTGAACACACCAGATCCAGGTAAGCAAAAGTGAGAAGGGCAGAGCGATTTGGAAAACAAGCTGGGCTGTGGCTTTCTAGGACCATGTTGCCTACCCCTGTCCTAGTGCATCAAGTCAACCAAACTACAATAATTCCACTCTAACTAAGCATTTCTGATTATTGTCAGGACAGTTCTAACACACAGCCATTATCATTTCCATGGTGTCAAAAATAATGATGAAGCACACCTTTACTGTTCATCTATTCATACTTTACATCATTATAATACTTTATATAATATATCATACTTTATATCAGTCATACATTTGCAGGTTTCCATAGCATCATATTTTAAATTGATGATGATGCATATCTTTTGCATTTATATTTATACATAATACCAACATGTATGTGACTGTGTCCTGAAAGTTGCCGAACACCCAGGACTAGAAAAACCTGGAAAGCTGATACATTTTAGAGGTGGAAAAAAAAGACTCAACCTTCACAGCAATGTATGAATGTGAATATTTTTTTAAATTCCCAACCTTTGTCCTATTCTTAATAAGCTTTTGCATTTTTACATTCAACAGTCAAACAGAGGAGCTCTTCTTCTTGATGTCAGAATGTAGCCATTCTATTGAATTATGAATATGATTGCAGTGGGAACAGAAGCATGTCTGCATCTGTGTCCATCCTAAGGCAAGCAAAAGCCATGCATGAGCCTTTTAACAGACCCTTTTAATTGACATACAAATGTTAGTGAAAACTATTAGAATTATCTATGTCTTTCTGCACATGCATGTCATGCAGCTACAGACTGAAGCTATTACAGGAATGTTTGCTATTGTAACAAGTCTCCTGCTGCAACGTAAATATCAAGGAGAAAAAATGCAGTCGCTTGACTAAACAACCAACACAGCAGAGAACAGTAAATTAACATCAGATCCCCCAAACTGTGGCAACATAGATAAAAATACAGCCAAATTCAAAAAATACCCATTGTTTTTTATGCTTGTTGCCTTTTTGTAAAGAAACTAAGCTCCTGTCTTTGTTTTTATCTTTTCTAAACCTATCTCTTCTCCATTTCTATCGGCTTTATTATCTCCCTTCCATTCTCCTCTCTCCAACCCTTTCCTGTTTTAAAAATAAAGAGAGCAAGTGATGTAAAATGTTCCTCCAGGGTATTTCCTGCTTTGCTTTGGTAATGTCTCCTGCTCCCACTGTCAAGAAGAGATTTTAGATTCTAGCCTCCAACAAGGGTTGGTGGGGCAAATCAACTTTTACTTCTGTTTATTGGAGAAATAAAATACAAAAGAAATTAACAAAGATAAAGCCGGAGGAAAGTGACACTCTATGTGCAGGGACAAAGTGGAAGTGAATTGTCAGTTTAATGCTAGAATTTGTGGTTTGTACAATTAAATTCACGCTTCTCCACATTTAAATTCATGCATTCATTTTTAAAACATCAATAACTTGATTTGTATTTACACTATATTTCCTTCTTTCCAACATTTTCTCGCTGTTGTGGAACCAATATCTTTATTGGAACCCTTACATTTGCCATTTTACTACTCTAATCTAAAGACATTTTATGGTGTGTCTGACTGAAGAACAACATGCACAGACATGCATGCGCACTGAGCCTGTGTGTTTCTGGTCTATATTTCTGGCTGGCTTCCACTTTATTTTGATTCACTTGGCAGGACTGTGGCTTCCAACCCTTTGCAGATTGTTGTGTTTCTTCACTTTAAAAGATAAGATTGGTGATATTCTTCTACAGTCCTGCTATGTTCAACAATTGTCCTATATATATAAAAAAAAACAGCAGTGTGTTTTTGCTTATCTCAGTGTTATCACACTTCTCTACTTTGTCTGTGGCTCTCATTCCCAAAAAAACAGTGGTTCCTGCTTAAAGTAGAAATAATAAAAACCTTGTCATGAAAAATGTATTACAGTACCCATGCACATTGTAATGAAACACAACCAAGTGTAATTGGTCAAGTAAGTACTCAGTTTGGAGTACTTAAAGGGCCATGGCCAGAAGATGGCATTCGGTCATCCTGGAGGATGACCCAGAATCTAACAGAGCTTCAAAGGTTCTCTGCAGAGAGGGCTGCAGGAGCAGGGGGACTGGTCAGAGTCCTTCAAGAAAACCTGAGACAGAACACACAACATCTGAGCCTGGGAGAATGGATCACCTTTCTGCATGACACTGGCCTAAAGTAAACAGCCACAGCAACATTGAAGTGACTTCAGGACGAGTCTCTGACTGTATTTGAGTGGCCCGACCAAAATCCAGATTTAAACCCTGTTGAGAGACCTGACATGACAGTTCACAGACGTTTCCCATCCAATCTGATGCTTGAGCTTGAGAGGATCTGTCAGGAGGAAGTGACAAGCTTGTACAGACATACCCAAGAAGACTCAGAGCTGTAATTACTCAGAGGTTTGGCATGTCTTCAACAAATCACCAAATTAAGGATGTAATTTTACTTTGAGTTTTGTAAGTGATACATTTACATTTTGGATTTCTAATACATTTGCACATGGTTCTAAAATATGTTTTATTGAGTGTAAAATTGGGATGACACAGAAAAATCTATTTACACTGCAGTAAAATGTGCAACATAGTGGAATTTTAAAAGCAAGAAAGAAAACCTGACTTACCCTCGAAATCTTTTTCTGTGATATAAATTTAACCCTGGTGTTCAGAACAATGAAGGTGATTTGCTCCCTGTACAACACCCCCACCCCTGCCACTTAACTTCAGTCTTTCTTTCTGCTGATGTTGAGCTTCCCAGCAACTCCAGCAATCATCGACTGTATTCATGAAAACTATATATTTTTTTCCCCTCAACAATGCCATGCAGGAAGCATCGCTGTTCAGCTGGAAGTGTAAGGAAATTCAGAATGCTTTTATTTAGCCATGACTACCATAATCAAAATCTTACCTTTTAGCAGCAAGAAAGATGGAAGACTAGCTGGTGGCGTTCTATGTCATGAAGGATTTAAGAGCAACCTTTCTAATTTGAAACATTCTTTGGGGTTGTTCATTTGAAACTCTATCTGCTATCTTGACCCTCTGACTTCAACAGTTTGACCCCAACTTCCCTGGCTTTCGTTTCCACTGCTGAGGCAAATGACTTCCAAAGTCCTCATCAGTCCCCCTCACAGCTAGTGCTGATGTAGAGAACTAGAAAGAGCCGAGTCTGGAATGGCTAGATGAAATATTGATGAAAAGCTAAATGTGTGATTTGTAGGATGGCATCAAAGGCATCTGCTTCACTAGGGCGATGAGGGAGACAGAGGAGGGTAGAAGGAAAGGCAGCGATGGAAACAGGGACGATTCACAGACACTTAAGAGCAGCTGGCAAATGGTGACAAGAGCTGGACAAGTTCAGTGTTACTGACGATCTTATAAAATCATATTGCAGTGTGGTAGGAAATTTCTTTTAACCTGATCTCACTTAATCCCGATAACGTGTATGTGGGACTTTAATGGGCTTCTAACTGTTAAAATACGGTAGACGAAAAAAATAAGTGGTACATTGAAGTAATTGATTACAGTGATTATGACTTCTGCATACTACTTCTTTGCTGATTGCAATAACATGAAGTTGTAATTAAGTATTAATACAGTTAGATAAACCTGCATTTTGTCCATGTGTCCCAGCAAGACTGCAAGAGTCTGCTGGTAAACACTGCTAGAAGAAGATGATGTGGTAGCAGAAAAATACAACATCTGACATTCCAACTAGCAGACAGTGTTGCAGACAGACAGCCTGAAGTGAAAAACCGAGACAAGATCATACAGTACAGCATGAGCACCATCTGCATGGGTATAAGCTTCTGTCACTAGTTTTAGAAATCCATGGCAGTACCATTGCTTATTTCTCTCCTTCTTTCTTTCATTTTTTTCCCTCCTTCCTCTCTTCTTTTATCCACGCTAAATGCTAATGCAGGCAGAAGGCTCTTTGAAATTGAAATCATGTGAAAATAGCATTGCAGTGGCAAATGAGCTGTGTTTGCTGGTCCCGCCAGGGCCAAATGAGCCCTTTGAACGCGCCTCTCCCCCGGCGAGGAGCCCCTGTTCTGGGCCGCAGTCGCTCGGGCTCTCCCCTCCCTTTTTGTGTCAGTTGGAGAGCTCCCGGAGGAGCAGAGATCAAGCTGAGGTTTATTGGGGTGGAGTTTGTTTCATATGTGCACACACTCCACTGTTACTCCATGCACACAAACACGAATACATATGCTTGAATATTTCATGTTGGCAGATGTATAAATGTAGTAAGCTACAAACATGCACTCGTTCAGCCAAATTCACGCTCATTCCATAATGCAAAGTCAACATTTGACACCTGTCTCCAATATGAATTTCTAATCACAAAGTCCAGGGAGACCATCAGATGAGGTTCTCACTCATCTAGGTCATGGTTATCCAGACGGTGCTAATTAATGGCAACTGCTTTCAGTTCAGTTCCAACAGGTGGAAAGTCTGTGGCATTTTCTGATCGATGGTTTGAAAGAGGAGTACCAGCCAGAGTTGCTGGGTTTATGACACCACTTTTTGCCATCCTTGTACAGGCAGTTCAACAGTTGGACAGATTGATAATCATGTGTGACCTCATCGAATCCACCAAACTGAAATACCTGGGACTCTCTACTATTAAGAACTGATGAAGCCTCAAGAGGATTCTCTTTAAGAATCCACCCAATCCACCAAAGCACTCCGATGGGGGAGAAAGAAAAATACACATCCACCAAAGACAGACGCTCAGGAGGGAGGAAATGGAAGGGGCATTGAGGCTGAGAATGAAGCAAACCGAGAGAGACAAGAGAAAGTGAAGACACGGGCTGACTGAGACATGAAAAGAGAGGGGGGAGTGTTTAAATGTCAGTGTTTTAGATGACAGCACTCCCAACCCTAATCCTCCCAAATCTGCTCTCAGCTTTCTGACACAAAAACCACTGCAGCGGAGGGTAGTGAAGCATTCCAGTTCCAACACACAAAAGGAATATGTAAGAGCATCTCTCGGAGTCTTAGTGATGATTAATGGATGATACAGTGTTATATAAGTGGAAGAGTAAATACTATCAGTCATCAGTTAAGCATCTCAACAGAGAGATGACACTCACCTCCTCACACACAGAAAAGGAATCATTTTTAATTAATAAATGATAGTGCATGAATGGATTCTGTGCTTTAATTGCGTGTCTGTGAGTGTCGACCCCACACTGGGCTGTTTGATTGCAGGCTGATCGGATGTTTACTTACCACAGCGTGTTATCAGTTTCTTATTCTCCCCGCTGTGAATGAGCCACAGCTGACGCTTCGCTTTTCTCTCACGCCTACATCTTACCCTTCACTCATCTCATTTTTTCTGTTCTTCTTCCTCTTCAGCTGTTCTCACACTTTTTTTTACACTTGGCATCGTTTTAGGTGATTGAACAGTTCAGTTTACACCTTGTACACACCTGGTCCAAATGCGTCCTATTGGAAGCAAGACATTAAGCAACTCAGGAAGACTTCCAATGTTTTTGGCAGAATAGCCTCTTGCCTTCCTAGAGTATTGGTTTCTTTTTAACAAGGTCACCATTGTTCTTGCAGAAGGTATTTTCAAAGATATAGTTAGTTTAATTTGGACCAAATCAGCTGCATGGTGTGTATACTTTGTCAGTTTTCCCCTTAGTTCAATTTCCTTTCACAATTTCAAATTCAATTTACTTTTGTTTCTTGATTAGAAAAAACCATAATGCATCACTACAAACCATGCAAGGATAGTCTTGTGTCCTTGATGGTTTAACAAACTGCTCCTGCGTTCATTTGGGACTAGACTGAGACCGCATCTAGTAAAGGGTCTCTGTGCAGTTGTTTTGGTCCGTACCCGAGTGCGACTGCTGTGTACAGATCTGCCTGCACCACACACAGAGGGACGAACAACCAAAGTTTGCTCTGGTTCGCTCTTTACTGGATGCGGTGTCCAGTCCCAAGTGAGTTTCGGTGCTGCTTTGTTCGTGGAGTGACAACCTTGATCTGACCACCCCATCTACAAGATGCAAGTAAATTTGAAGTAAAGTGCTCAGTTGAAGGTGCAAATCAGTATTAGGATGTTTAAGTGATATTCTCTCAGCATTCAACAGACACTGTTTTGTGACCCAGATAATAACCACACTTACAAGCAAATTGTGCCATTTCTTTATACTGGAAAGCACACGGAGATTCATCAGCTCATGAAAATGGTGCCACATAGGCTGCAGTGATGCATTTTTGTTTTGTGTTTTTTTTTTTTTTTTTTTTTACTGTGTGAGTTGAAACCAAACCAAATTTACAAGCTCATCCACTAAAATCGGACAAGAGCAAATAAACTGCAGGTTTGATTCATTTAGGCTGCTGTGACTGCGGTGGTGCCGACCAAAGCACAGGGTGCAAACCAAATATTTCCTTAAAACGTAATAACAGGGCACTAAAGCAGCGCCCTAGTTCATCTAGATTTTCGCTTTGTACATCCTAATCAGTTTTACACCACATCACAATAACACATTCCTTATATGTGGAAAACCCTACTTCTCAATTACCCCGTTTCTGATTCTGATTTTGCCAGAATAAAAAATAGAGTGAAACATAGAAACTACAAATCCCCACAGTATTACTGTACAAATTGTCTTACTTGTCCCATTTCTATCCGCATGTAAAATATTTAAATAATTTTGACTAATAATGTTTATCAGAGATTCTCTGTGAGGTCTTTGTGACGACCAGAGAAGATGAATAAATGCATGCAGCACATGCACTGCACACGCTGTACAGTTGCACTGTGCAACAGTTCAACAACAAGTACTACAATAACAAAATGGATCAGACCCAAAAGCCCAATTTTAAATATCAGATTCAAACTTCAAGTGTAGCAAAGTGCGTAAATGCCTACGATTCAACTCAACCATAGCTGTGGCGGATCAGAATGCTCTCATAATAAGGTCATTAGTTATGGTTTTTGTATGGTACACTGCTGAGTGATGCGAGTGTCAAGTGGAAATTGCATTTTTATTCCAGGGCTTCACATCAAATAAACAAATGCATATACTTTTGCTGTCTTCCCAAACAAGAGGAAATACGTGTTCTGTTGAAATTCTCATGTGCAGATTGGATTAAAGGACTAAATGACTAGACTGAGTGACAGAGAGATGGGGATAGATTGGTTTAGGACTGAGTGAGTCACATAAAGTGACAGAGAGAGTAATAAATAAATGAGAGAAGAAAATGTGATTGTGTGTCATTGTGTGTATCTGTGGCTGAGAATTTGATTCTGCATATAAATATGAGGATATGTGAGCGGGGGAAGATGTTTCTCCCTAGCATGGGTGTGTGTGTTCCTGTGTTCTCTTAGCCCACATGCTGGTGGCTGTCAAGAATAGCACACTTCAAGCGATGTATGTCTTAAAGAATAAAAAAAATGTCAACTCCACAGTCGGCAGCTGCATATGAAACAGTAGTTTGACTTTAGTCTCAGCAGAGCTGCTGCTGCTGCTGTTGCTGTCTCCGGCATCACTCCCTGGCCCGGTGCCCAGTATGGAAATACCCCTCAGCCTTAATGGACATTTCATTTAATAATCAGTGATTGATTGCTGGTGGTAATGATGTATAAGCATGAGGATTCAAGGATGAAGAATATTCTCAGTCAATAATTGGAAAAGTTAGGGAGCTCGGCAGAAAGACAGGCAAATGTGTTGCCAATAGCAGCACATCTCCTTAACTCTCTATTGTCAATATGGCTACTCTTCATTTGCCAGTGGCAATTAGCACCGCAGAGTGACGTTGCTGAGTCGCATCAACCTCACAGAGCTAATTAGACACAAAACCTCTGCTACATGGGGCTAATGTTAGAGATGGGACGACCCCTGGGCAAACATTAAACCTTGTGACAGTTTTGAAAGATAGGTGTGTGGATGGTAGGTGGTTTGGAGCACCTCTTAAACTACTCTAATGGTCTGGTTTGAGAGACTAGTGCTGCCTGCCAGTTTCTTTTTAGACTGTACCATTTAACAATGCCAAAGAGTGGTTAAAAAAAGTGCAAACTTTTCTTTTGTTTGTTAGAAAGTATTAGAAATTACCTATCAGACATGCCAACACACAATTTCCAAAGGACTAAGTGTATTTAAAGACATGTAGTTATGTAGGACTGGATTTCAGCAATATTTGTTGTATAGCCCTACACTACAGGATAACTGAAGTTGAAGTTGGTCTGAACAGATTATATGCCCAAATAAGTCTTTCTGATTTTGACTTGACTGTACAACAGAATCAAGTTAAATGTAATATGAGACTCAGAATCAGTCCATCGGTGTCAAATACTGCTGCTGCATCAAAACCATACATCCATGGTTAAAACCTGTGGTGTCACATACAAAACCTGCAAGGTACTCATTCATGTCAGTGGGTAATGAACAGGGTTTGAACTTCTCTGACTCATTACAGAGAGGAGCCTTAGTCAAAAACCTTAGAATGAAATATCTCTGTATTACTGTGATCCACATTCACGCCACGACAGCATTCACAGTTCTCATCTTTGTTTTTCTCTAGTCACGTTTGATCACGTAAGTTTCTGCATGATCCCAGAGCCAAGGTCCCTGGAAATCCTCTGGTCCACTGAAATTCTTCAATACAAACTCAGTACAAACTAAATGTGTGGTCCTGCCACTTGTTTGTATTGTCTGGTGTGCGTTGGTGCGATCTGTGATCTCTTGTGGTAATTGTGGTGATTTGAAAATCTGCACCAGTGTCTTATGTACCGAGATCTAGTTTAGGTCAGTAGATGGATGATGTTCCAAAATTTGTGAATAAATGAAGCACTACATGTATTAATCTGGAGCTTGAGTCATAGCAACTGGGATGATTTCTACTCATCCACTCCCAACTCCCAGATAACTTCACCTGGATTCATTCCATCATTTTAAGGCAGAAACCTTACATTTCTGTGGGAATATGAAATGACAACAAGATACTGGGAGAGATGGCAAGTCTACAAAGATCTGGAAACCTGGATGTGAATCCTATATGTGGTCGAGTTTGAGCCACGGCAGAGGGGGGCCCTTCAACCCAATAAATTATTGAGAGTAATAGTTTTTCAAAAAAAATGTGTAAACATGTAATATTTTAGTGAGATGAAGCTTTTTTTTATACTACCCCCACCCCTACACATAAATGGTTTGGCCACAGACAACAACCTTTGACTTTGACTTTATTTAGCGCTCTCCAGTAAACTGTCTAAATGTCCGGTCAGCATAAGTCCTGTGCACAGAAAAGAAAAGAGAAGAAGAGAAGAGGAAAGCTCTAGTTCATGTGTATAAATCTTGTATAAAAGCCACAACATGTTCTCTGTTGAGTGTGGTAGCTCCATCAGAGATGAGGTAGGTCCGACTTCAGCAGCAGTCAGCTGGAGACAGCGGAGCAGGAGAACCTGCTGGGGTGTGTGGTTCAGGTGACAGAGAGAGAGGAGGAGAACCATCCACTTTTTCAGATGAAATTGGTGAGAGAGGGTCTGCCTGCCCTGGAGCAGAGAGACAGATTCAGGCTGAGAGAAGAGCGACGTGGGTGGGGCTCGGTGCCGCGTTGGAGAGCAGGAGACTGATCAGACATTTAGTTACATTGATCCAACATTATGACCATCTAAAATGGCCGCTGTCATACGCGAGATGATAACAGAATCAGGTTGCAACCATGTTCCATAGAAAACTGTATTTGTGATAGTTGTATAAAAACATTATTTGGAGGAGGCAGAGTTTGCTCCTCGCTATCCTAGTCATCTTGAGGCCCGCAGCAGATACTGTATGATCCCTGGAGACTCTCTCCCACAAACACACATACACACAGTGAAAACACATACAAGCTAGCACACACACATACTTACTTGTACTTTAATATGCATGAATGTCAGCCATGTTTGTGACATTTAGTGACATTTAACAGGCATGAAGACACCAGTGCTATTTATATATCTGAGCTGAGACTTACAGTGAATGGAACTTTCACACACACACACACACACACGCGCACGTACTTTTTGTAGTGGGATACATTTGTACTGTATTGGCTCTATCACTGAATGTGATGGTGCGGTTCCACGTGTAGAGAAAATAACTTTAGATTAGTCAAACACCTCAGTCACAGCTCATTTATATATTCTTGAAGTTGAGTTGTATACTCCTTAAAGACATATCTTTGGTTACTTAAAAAGAGAGCAGGATGGTCTGACCCGTTTAAATGTTTCACTCTGTCTTTCAGTGATGTTCTACTGTAGAGACAGACGAGAAAGGAAAGCGAGAAAGCTATGACAGCACAAAATGAGCTGGGATTCATTCCCATGCAGCTGCATGTGCACAGCTTTTACACTAATTGGTTTTGTCACCATGAAGCCCTGGGCTTCCTTTTTAAGAACTCTTTTACGTCATGTACACACTGCAGGGGGGGGGGGGTGTTTAGTGAGAGAGAGGGGGCAGTTTGGAAGATGCTGATTTTCACTAAAATGTGGCTTCTGGCTGTCGCGGTAGCTCGGCAGGCCAAGGCACACGCAGCGTGTGTCTGTGTGTGTGTGTGCGCGCTATGGCTGATCCCATTTCACCTTTCATGTCACAGCACATTGCCTTTTAAAGGAAACACAACCTAAAAATAATAGTTTAAAGAAAATAAAATGTGCCCATTTATAGAAAACAATGGACAAGTGTTCTGTCTTCAGGGGATTCTAAAGGAGCAGGAGCTGAATGGTGTAAGATAAGGCAGCCCTCAACCCTCACACGATAATTAGCATAGTATTCTTTCCTCTACGTTTGTTACAGAATGGCTAAGTCTCAATGTTTTTTTTTTATTATTATTATTTCTGGTTGCAAATCAGGAAATAGAAGAGATGTCCCAAGCTGAGCCAGAGGATCAGACAGTCTATCATTAACAAATAGCAGCATGCAAAACATTCTACACCACTTGTACTGTTGCACTGAGTGGTTACGATGTCAAATGTCGTCAGCCGCAGATCATTTTAGCTGTCACGAACAAGAAAAACGTGATTTATAACCAGTGTTGCCAACTCCTCATTAAGGAAAATCGCTATTGGCGGTCCTAAAAGTCGCTAGATGTCGCTAAATTACGTCATCGTCTAATTTGCATAATTTGCAATGTGTATATAATTGTAATGGACGCTGTGAGAAAATAACGAGAGGCAGGGAGCTAGGAATAGAGAGTAAAAAGCACCCTACAGGTGTTTACAACCACAAAACAACTTTCTTCAGTTGTTTCTTTTTTTATGTCAATTCAAACTCTTGGAGCTAGAAAAAGTGAGCCAAAACAGACACTCTGGCAAAGTTGATTATTTATCGATTAGTTAATTAAAATATTTTTTTATTTTAATTTTCTTATGTCTGGTTTGGTTTTTAACTTTGTGATCCGCTTAGGAATGCCACGCCAGCGGCGGGTTTGCGCATGCACAATTCACTTGCAGTCTAGGCTCAGGGGTGAACATCTTCTGCTCTGACAGCAGCTGGGAGGGACTGTTGCGCGAAGACTAGACTTGTCGTTAGTCGCTTTTTATTAAATAAGTCACTAGAGGGGTCTGAAAAGTCACTAAATATAGCGACTTTGTCGCTAAGTTGGCAACACTGTTTATAGCTGATCTGTGCCTGTACTCAGCCAAAGATTGTTTGTGAGAAAAGACGCTCCACCCTGTAACACTGCTGCACAACCACTGACAGTAGTTCCAGAAAACCCAACAGAGCGACACAGCTTGACTTTCCTTTTACTTTTGTCAAATCAGCAATGCAGTATTCTAAACGTCAGATCAGATTCAGCATGAGCTCATATCAAATATAAGGACTCAGATCAAGGGCCATAAAAACGTAATTGGGACAGCCCTGATAAATATGTCAATTTAACAACACTGTTGTGAATCTACAGTATAGAACTATATTTTTTGGTATGCTTTATTAATTATCATATAATATCAGATCATATCAGCGTCAACGTTGTGGACAAGCAGCTACTTATCAGTGTTGAGTGTCTTGTGGCCCGGAGGAACCACGAGTCAGGGTCAGTATGTGTTCGATAGCTTGTACCTTACTTATTCAGTACAACGTTTAGTTGTTGTGTCTCACTGATGGTGTTGTCTTGTGTTTTGTCCATTTATTACATGTTATTTTTAGAGCACTTTTCAAGACAATTTAGGCCAAAAAAATAATGTGAAACACATTACAAACATTAAATGTCATTTCCTCTCTTGCTTGTGGTTGTTGTTAAGCCCCTGCTCCAAACAGGTCAATCATATGAGCAACATGAGAAACATTTGAGCCTAAAAAGCTTGTCTCTAATTACTTCATGGGTGAAAAGAAAATGAAGTGACAAACAAGGTGGAGATTTTTGTTTCCTGCTTTCAGGGGAGCTGTCAGGAGCCCAACATTATCTGAAAATGAATTACACCATTTTCTAGTTTGCCTCATTAAAAATAAAAGAAAAGCTGTGATGCACACACATTGATGGAGCTTTAAATCATCCACGGATCCTTATGCAGCGTTACACAAACATCTTTTTTTTATTATTATTATTTTTCTGCTGAGTCTTGCCTCAAAACTCGAAGTCAAAATCCATATTTCTTTCTTGTGTAAGTAGGGTCACAAACCGGGGTTTAAAACCTCTGCAGCTTCTGTCATGCCGTATTTCACAGAGCAGTGGGTGAACACAGAGCAGAGCTGACAAAGTCTCACTGCATGAGGAGAAGAGGCTCAGTGGCAAAAATAGGCCTTGTCTCCCCAGTAAATGCACAAACCAGTGGCCTGTTAATTAGCTGAGTCTCCCAACAACTGCTACCTACTGTGTTTTTATTACATTTTACCTTGGAACGCGATCAACTGGCTAAATATTTCTTTGTGTGGCTGCAAATCATAAACTATAAAGGACTTCTTAAGGTCAACCCCATCTCAATGTCATATGTTTCTCAAGCAAAACCTCCCACTGCAGCTGTCGCAGATCAATTAGTCACAAAGTGTTTACTTGTAATAATGCGGCGATCTTTTTTAGAGCATGTATGACGGTGATGATTTCAGAAAAAGAACGAGGAGGATTCGTGACATTTAGTTTTATCCCTTTTTTCACAACTTTTTTTGTTTTAGTTTTTCTCATTTGCACACGAGTCACAAGTCTTGGCTTACAACCCCCCACCCAGGCCGTTTTCGCTGTTTTGAATTGACACACTGATATTGACAGTGTGGGTGTTTGTTTCATCAGCAAGTGATTTAAAAAGAAAAAAAGGAGAGTGAAAGGTTGTGGTAATAGAGTTAGGAGTAGAAGAAGAAGGGGGGTGAGCAGACGTGGAAGTGTGAGGCCATAAAATGAGTGGCAGGAGGAAGCAGAAAAACCAACAAAGAAGAGTAGCATGGCTGTTAGACACTATAGTAGAGAAGGAAGCAGGTTTGGCTAAACACAAAAGCAGATGTTGCTTTCCATTTGTGGATTCTTTGTATCTACAACTTTGTTTGGCAACTGAGTTTGCAGCCACCAACAAAATAAAAGCTTTTTTTGAACTCCAAAAACCTAACAAAAAATAAAATAGCAAAGCTTCTATTAATTTACACTACACTATAACTATAATATGTATTTGGAACAATGTGAATGCTTGTGATAACACAGCCAATCATGCAGCAAGTAGCATAGAGGACAACGGGAAGTGTTACCATTGAGTAACTAAATACATCTACAGTATATACCTAATGGCACAAAAAAGTGATGGACACACTTTTTGTTGCCATGGTAACTCAAGTTACTGAAGTTAAGTGATGTTGAAGATGAGCTAACAATTATATTTACTAATTGGTGGTTTCAACCATCAAATGGCACAACTGAGATGTATATAAATTAAGTCAGTTTCTTCTCGGAGACATTTCCGTTGTTGTCAGTGATATTGAGATATTGATGCTCAAAGTTTTCACTCGACTCTAGTAATCACCCTCTTGCAGCAATAGCAGATACAGCTGCTCCAGCTGTGTATTGACTCCAATGTTAACCTACCTGCTAAACTTTGAGCTTTGTTATTCCTGTTTGTGAGCCAAGGCATAAAGCAGATTTTTTTCCTATGAATTATGGATAGCACAATTACAATATGTAACGTCACCAGAATTACTATGGCAGCTAACGCCAAGACTGCTCTTTCAGATATGTATCTTGCGTGTATTTGCATTTAATTAGCACTGAAAAATATGGTAACAATGACTTTATCTGTGCACATAATATTTGTCAGCTACATATCTGGGGTAAAAGCCAAAGCAGCCGCCAGGATTCTCTGAGTAAATGAACATTGAATTTCCATTTTGTCACTGGAGGTGGAGGTAACAGTCTGTTTATAAGTAATTATCTTTGAGCAACCTTGTCTACTAAAATTGATGATGTTATGCAACTAAACCACCACAAACACGTCCTTATAGCAAAGATAATCAGTAGATATTCCAGTGTGGCAAGCATTTATAAACCCACCACAGACTCCAGTTTGGCCCCAGTTTCACCCCAGACTGGTTTTGTTTAAATGTTAATAAACATATTCACCAATAACACATTCATTCAACACATTCAAGTGTCAGTGCCTTAAAACAAGCTGGAGCTTTAGCACTAACTCTTGTGTAGAGATGCTAGGATGGGGATAGCTATCTCCAGTATCAAAGTCACACATGTTAACTGTCCACCCACACCTTTTCCCTGAGGTGTTTCATCACTACACAAAGGGCTTGGTAGACTCTCAAACAGTGTCTGGAACACCCCCCCCCTCCACACACACACACACACACACACTTTTCTGTTGTTGGATTTGTACATTTTTCAAACAGACAATCCAACCAGGATGGCATGGAGGTACTGCAAAAAGTTGTAGCTTTTTCTCAGCTGCTCCTACTTCAACTTCTTCTGCCACTTTTTGTCTGTACACTTCTGTTCAGAAATGGGTGGTGCACATGAACAGGAAGAAGCCTCTTGCAGTGAAACCTAGACATACTGTATGTCATTTAAATAAAAACACAAAAGCAATACAGTCATTTTTCTGGGGAGTGCAGCTGCACTATTCTAAGGTAAGAGTCAAAAATGTGTCAGGAAGTAATAATTTTTCCCACTAGGTAAACTCCACACACATGTAAGGGGCAGAAATCTGTGCTCAGCCATCTAGACCCATGTGTTTTTACATGTTAGTCCCATGAACACACTAGAATTTCTGCTCACAGTTTCTGTTAATTCCTCTCATCAGATGGTTTGCTGAAGTGCATTAGACTCCAGTTTTACCTTGGGGAATGGATTCTGTATTTATAGTTTACAGCCTGTAGGGATTTTATCCAAGGTCAGTAGTAGATTACCTATTTGGCTCATTGAGCTGGGCGCTCTGTTAGATCCCCTATTTTAATGTGCATTGGTGATTGATTAAGCTGCTGTGTTTCGGTGCTGGTGCCGTGCTCCTGACCGATGCACACACAGAGCAATATGTATGTATGGATAGCTCTTGTGCTGAATGTACGATCGATGCGCAGACTCTCCTCGTAATAATTACCTCATCCAGGAGAGGGGGAAAGCCTGAGGGGCTGAGTGTACGTGTGAGTCATGGATTGTAGCAGAGTGTCAGACAGCGTGAAACTCCACTTCATCAGTCTCCAATCAATGTTGATGGTGGGGAGAGGGACATGTGAGGTTAGACGAGAGAGATGGACATAAAGCAAGTAGCTGCAAAGGACAAAGAAAGAGAGGCTGGATTGTGAACTCAGAGACAGTTAAATTCATTATCTGAAACAGCTGTCGTGACTAAATCAGTTAGCGAGTTTAGATTCATCGACCAGAGAAAGATCATGCAAGCACATTCACATCTAATGCTAAAGACCATCTCTGATCGAAGATAGAGGGGATGACAGTTATAATCAAATGACATCTGCGGATGAGGACCATGAAAAAGGTTGAAAGGTCACACACATATGGTGACAGCGGCAGGTAGAGGAGAACAGGTCACCACTGAGGCCTCCTTGTCACTGGACAGTTTAGAATTGACACCTGATTGCTGTATGATGTGTCTCTCTCTCTGTACGTGTGTGTGTGTGTGTGTGTGTGTGTGTGTGTGTGTGTGTGTGTGTGTGTGTGTGTGTGTTTGTGTGATGGCTTGTCTGTTCTGATCACCTAACCCCCCAACCCTCAGTTAACCGACATGCCACTACCAGCAGTGCATCTGTCATTAGTAAGTGGCCACACCAACCATGCTCTTTGACTCCTGTATGTTTTGAGTGACCAAGTAGGAAAAATGACACTAATGGCAACAGGACGAATAAGGAGCATGTTCTTGAATGCTGCTTCAGTGCTGTATATGGTTAAGTGTATTGCTTTGACAGTGATGTCTCTATGCAGTATCCTCTATAAACAGGTAACACATCCCTGGACGGTGGATGCTCTGTTTCTTAGACGTTTCACATTTTTAAAAAAAGGAGCGATTCCTGTGTCTTGCTGCTTATTCAGCACAGAGAAAGCATAAGTCAGCGTTCGCTTATCAAATTGCTTGTCAGAGTCACAAAAGAGAGCTGGGAGACTGTGGCTTTGGGACTGAATGACATGCAGGGAGCAGGCTCCGGCTTTGAAGTGGCTGCAGAGAAATGGCTGGCCTTAAAATAAACCACCAGGATGTTTAGTGATGGAGGAATTATTACTCATCAACATGGGCTTCTGACTAGAAACATTTTGTACCTTTCAAGTGATTCATCGCATCACCACCATTCCAAAAACGTTCAAAGCCAACAATTATTAGACTTTTTCATTGTGTTTTGATGTCTTTTAAACTGTTCTGTTTCTGTTTCTCTTAAAGCAAGTGAAGCAGATTTGCATAGAACTGCTGGTTGTTTGACATTGTGGTTTATGCAGGTAGTTGGTAAAAACTAGACTGGTCATTCCTTCAGCAGTAGAAAAGCAGTAGACTCTTTTGCAGCCCTGTGACATTGTGGATATATATATATATATATATATATATATATATATATATATATATGTGTGTGTGTGTGTGTGTGTGTGTGTGTGTGTGTGTGTGTGTGTGCGCGTGTGTGTGTGAGACTATGTGAAGGCTTGGCACTGCCAGTATGCTATTCTGTTTTCCCCTATATCATGCACTCTTGCCTTACTCCAAAACTGCATGTGTTCACATCAATGTATATCTATGTGCGTGATCTTTGTGGGGGTGTGTATGTCCTTACGTTTGATAGAGATACTATGTATTTATGTATCTGTATGTACATGAAACCTGCATTGAAATGTTTACATTTTCATAAAAATGGTTTTATTAATCAAGCAGTTGACCACTTCCCCTGTCAAACTAAACCAGTGTGCACCTCTTCCAAGATCAGTTACTTTAGCTCTGACTGTCTGTTTTGTCCACTTCCTGTGGCTGAACCAATGCAGTTGTGAAGGTTATGAAAGTGTTTTGATCATGCATGATCATTTTTGTTATTGCCATGTTCAAATTATTATCATCTTCAGGAAGGTCCAAATTATTGCAGAACAATTGTCGATTGATTAGACTGCATTAGATTTAGTTTGGTGGAGCCAAGAAACTGTTGGCAAAAGTAAAAATAAAAATAAGAATAAATAAAATAGAAATCAGTTTGCCTGTTCTCCAGTATCTGCTGCTCTCATCTCTGACTTCTTTTTCCTCCTAGTCATTAAATATTTCCGTCGTAGGCTGAGCTTCACAGCAGTGCCCCTACAGTCTGATGTGCACGTTTCTGTGTGTGTTTGTGTATTTGGGCAGACACACACTGAGGTAACACACTGAAAGTACAACAGGGGGAGTCTGTCACATGCTTTTGTTGCTGCTTTTTTTTTCCCACAATCTCTGCCTTTTTCTCTGCTACACTGATCATTTTCAATTGTTAACATAATGTCTCTGATATCTATAATTGATGCTACTGTATCAAAGAGATGTGTCTTTTGATCTTAAGAGTTTTATCCTAAGCTAAGCCTTCATTTTCAGCACAGAGCTAATATTTTTTTGCCTCTTTTTTAAAAAGTCCCTCTTTTCTTGCTCTTTAACTTTCTTAAATGAGTTCCTATACAGTACAACTCTTGCTGTAAACATGTGAAGTGTGGTAAAGATTACCCAGTCTTTTTTCCCAAAAATAAAAGGGGCTATAGAAACATTAATTATTGACATACTTTCTTATCTTTTGAGAGCATCTTTTGAAAGCTGTCTGTGTTCTTGATCACCCTGTTTTCCTCCATCTTCTCCTTCTTGGTCCTATAGGTCCCCTTACAAAGAAACACACTGATGATTTAGGTGATAGTGACCACACGGACGACGAAGGTATTTTTTCCCCTCGATGCCAAACTGATTTGCATGACAAGGGAAACCAAACTTACCCTTTCTCCTCCAATTTTTATCTTCTTTGATTTTCTTACATTTCTTGTCCTTTTTTGAAAGTGATGGACGTTTTCTTTTTGCTCTTTACTCGTAAATTCTCTTTTTTGGGCTGGATGTGTTTTGTCCTTTTCAGCTTGGTGTCTAAAGTTTACATGTCTCCCACCATTCTTTAATAGTAATACTGTAACATAGATTCTCTGCTTGGATTTGCTGTTTCCTTTATCTTTTCTTTCCTTTTCTATGTTGCATCCCACCAACAGCTCAAATAACTATTAACCCTTCAACCAGCTCTTAACACATTTTTGCATGTTTTTTTCTTTCTTTTAATTCGTCTTGTTTCTAAAAATCTGATCATGATCAATGGGTCAGCCACTGGCTAACTGGCTTGCACCATACTAACACTTAATACTAATACTTGTTCATGTTTTGGGCGTCAAACCAATAACTTTCTCACAGGATGTCTAAAATCACAAGAAAATACTTCACAAAATCGCTCCAAGCATCTCTCTTAAGTGTGTTGGTTGCATATACTGCACATAGGGGCTGTTATCTCTTCTGGCTCTCCGACAAGAGATAATTCACTACACACCAATATACAGTATGAAGCTAACTTTCTGGTCAACCACCCACAGTGGCTGTTGGATCCTGAACCTAACTACCGAGCTGCCAAATTACTTGCTTTGTAGCTACATAAAAACACGGTTTGGCTTGCAGACGCGACAGACTTGGCACCAATAACACGAGCCATCATTTGGGTGTATATGATTTCAAATGACATTATCTTCCAGGCTCTCCAGTTTACTGAGTGTGAAGTTGAAATAACACACAAACGGTTTCTGTTACGCAGTAATTATGATGTGGTTTCTATAAAGGCCATGATTTTCAAATGTTAAGAGTTGGTTATTTAATTTTTGAAGTTTTGATTAAGTATCAGTGAGAGACAGCTGCAAAAAGAAGTCTCAACAATACGAAAGCTAAATTTCCACAAACTACGGAATGCAATAATAAAACCTTTCCCACATAGTGTTTTAGGGCATTTAATGCTAGATGACTGTTACATGATAGGCATATGCTGATGAAGTGGAATCCAGTGGCCACCTGTCAAAGACAATAGAACTGAAACATGGCAATTGATTCTCTTGATATTTAAATTGGGTGTGACATTTGAAAACTAAGACAGTGTGCTGGAAATCCATTAATCTCAATAATACAAAAAGACAAACATTTCTTTAGTTTCCAGGGAAAAAAAACAGCCCTTTGAAAACTCATATTAGGAATAAAATGTCCTTGATAAAACCGTGAGATAGAGTCGTATCCCCTTAAGGCTGCTACTGCGCAGCTTTAATGACAGGCAGAAATCTTAATGAGGCGCCCCTACTGTATAATGTGACGAAGTAAACAGCAATTACATCCATAGAAGACTCACAACCAGATCCTTTTGATCTGTGCCATCATGCTGTATTTCTGGGAGCTCTCATATACGCACTACACACACACACACACACCAATAAGATTAAAGCGAGTCACACAGCTCACACAGATCTATTCAATGAAATCCCAGCAAGCTTCAAGTATTATCTCGATAAAGGATGCAGGGCAGACAACTAATCCAGTTTAATATAGAAGAAAATATGCTTGAGAACACACACATGCAGTCACGCACCCTGTTTCCCGACCCAGGCCGACTCTGATCATCTTGGATCCCACAGTGGTTCTTGATGATCTTAACCCTTGACCCTGCTGTCGTCTTGTGGATGCAAACTCAATGGCAACATCCCCTCATCTCCCCCAGCCCCCCGACTCTTGGATTTTACAATCTCTTTATACTCAGTAAAGCTGGTGTTTGTAATCCTTTTGTGCTGGGAATACAGACGTAAACAGCTAGGTCCCTGAGAGCTGAGGATTTGGATTTTTTTTTTCTTTTTTTTATCGACAGCAAAAATTGCTGAAGTGGTTCAGCAAATGTATACAGAAAAGGAAATGTCGTGCACTGTGGTATCTGTAAGGATCTTATGGGCCCCTGGCACCATATATAAACTATAACAGCAATATGTTTAAGGCGCTATACTCTCTGGATGTATTACTTTATGTGTGGAGGGCATAGGGCTCCTCCAGCTCCACAAGCTACAATCTTCAGACAACTTTACCTAGATAACTGAGAATCTTCACAGACATATTCACAAGCTACAGTTGGTGACACTTCTATGGTAACTGCAACCATTGAGGCTGAGTGATATCAGATACATGGACTAAAAGTACGATTCACCCTCCTACAAATGAAAATGCAGCAATAATGTTTTATTACAACCAGCTATCTTGTAAGGAACAAGCCGCCTTACAAGATAGAAGAATAAAATAGAAAATAGAAGAAAATGCAAAACAGACTCAACTAATGTGTTTACTGCAGAGTAGTCTAATGCATTAATGAACCATCTGGATTCTAGCAAATAATAATCAATATGTGTTTTATGTGTTCCGTCACCTCTGGTTAATGTCCACTTAAGTTTAGCCAGCTGAAATAATGCGTGAAAAACATCACTGTCATGGTTGAAATAAACCAATGCTGACAGTTGACCCAGTCCCTCATGTCAAAACCAACCACTCTAGACTCAGCCATCCCTCTTGACCCCAGCAGCTTCTTTGAAGTTTTTTTAGTGCTATAATATCCTGGGCTTCCTTTTCCCAATCAACATTGTCCAGATCTATATGTAATATCTCAAAGTGTTTCCAGGCCAGCTTAGACATATCATTTATCCAGTGTGATCTAGGATTACTCCAGATCTAAAACTAGTTCAACATCCAAATCAGATGTCCAAACCTCCAAAGAAGGACGTCCAGAGACGCAGCAACTCAACTCTGAACTCTATACGGAGCTTGGATTAATGATCCCATCCCATAGGAGGTCACCGTTTTGTGCTAGGGAACCATGCCTCAGGCTTGGAGGTGCTGACTGTCGATTCTCACACGACTGCAAAACACCTAAACTATGTGTTTCATGTTCTTCATGTTGAAGAAAATGGCCAGATGAAGCCAACAGAACCACAAAAGCACATAAGTAATGTCGTGCCTTAACAGGAGACATTCACCTTTCTGGCTATGCTTAGAGATCTTGTCCGTGAAAATTGGTGGCAAAAAACAACCCTAGCATAGACCCACACTAAATAGAAATATTACTGACTTCCTGCCATGAACAACAACAACAAGGACTTGCGTGCCTTCTCCTAGTGCACACAGCAAATGTAGACTCTAAGCCAATGCGAAAGTCTAACTAGCAGATGTCACAATTCCATCAAATCTGCATGCCATTATGCATTCATTCTTATAGTAACTTTCACGTGCCACTGGATATGTACTCTAATGACTTACATCAGCACAGATGCACCCGTTATAACCGAGCATTTCGTCTGAAAGTGTTTGAATTGGTGTTCACCACCAAACCTCAGTTTGCTTCCTTTTTTTGCTGAAAGTCCCAATGGCTTTGCTCCAAGCAGCAAAAGGCTGAGGCCTGGATAAAAAAAATCTGTGCTCCTTGTGTATGCTGTTGGTTTGATAAGTCCTCTACACTGGCAGAAGTAGAGGATACCAAAGTTGTTGCAACAGCCCGAGGGCTTCTCTAAGGGTTTGCTCAGAGAAATCTAAAGTACCTGAATCTCTTTGATCATAACTTCATCTTCGAGGAAGTAATGATCTGCTCCATGCTGGCATGGTACCTATCATCTGACAAACTCTTCCTCACCCATTCTCATCCCTAGAAAGATTGAATGGTCGAATCAGTACAAGATTGGGTCTCCTTTTAGTTCTTCTCAAAGCAAGCTTTCATCTTGCTGCTTGCTGTAAAAAAAAAGGAAAACTCTAGAGGAGGTTTGAATTTCCCAAGCAGTTTCCAAACACCTGGAAGCATGTAAGGATCGTGTAAATTTTGGATGTCCCAGAAATCACCCTGAATGCCCCATTACTTCACTTCATGCAAAAGGATGATGGGAAGAGATGAATTCTACAGTCAGATGAATGAGGATTAATTGATAAGTTAGAGGAATGAAGGGGGAGACTGGGGTTTAGCAGAGTTTTTTGGCTCCAGGTCATGCAGTGGCAGCCAATAAATGATGCCAGGAAACCATACTGAGAGCAAGCTGGATTGCATAAACTCAAAGCCTCAAGGTACATAGCATTTACTACACACTGGGACTTGTTTCACACAATAAATCCAGGTAAATTCAGGTAAATCCATCAAATGTTCAAACATTGCCAAGACAATTTTATCTTAACCTCAGCTCATTAGCGATGACCTTCAGCACTGAGTATGGAGGCGACCACAACAGGCACACTGGATGTATCTCGCTGTAACAGCATTTAAATAATATATTCATCCACCATTCAAGAGCAGCTACTGTATATATAATACATATAAAAAACAGTGTCATATCACACTGCCTTTACAAAGACTAGCCTTAAAAATATTACAAAAAATACTACAATATTACAATATTACATCATCTGAAGACCAGTAGTGTTTTTAAAATAATTTTCTTGTCCTCATTTGCCTCCTCTGTTCCCTCATCACTTTATCATCAAAACCATCATTACTAAGGTCACCCTTATTAACATTACCATTACCATCATCATGCAGCATTTAGATTATCACCATCATTATCAACATTATCTTCGACACCAAAATGTCTTAAATCATCATAGCTAATGCCATCATTAACAACAATATTATCATTCATGAATTTATAGTGATATCATCTTCATCATGGTTGCCTACTGTCATCATTACTGTCCGTGTTATACTTTCTGTGATATGGAATATATATATATATTCAACAGCAGCATTACCATTATCATGTTTGCTGTTAGCATCATCACAAACATGACCGGAGCCATTAATATCACCATTAATGTAGCTATTGTTGTAGTGATGATATCACTACAATGTTGTAATATGGCATCATCAAGACCATCACAACTGCCACAAGCGTTATTATGAGCATCATCATCATAGCTGCAAATGACATCATCATTAATAGAATAATATAACTGAGGTGCATAGATGTATGTTTAAATGTGTATTATATGCTAAAATTGTTGCTGATATCTTCTACCAGTCACTAGCTCCAGCTCAGGGTAACAAAAAGAGAGACATTTCTCAAATATTGCGCTCATTCAGTCCTATGAAAGCCAAAAGCAGTTTGGTGCATAGTTGAAAAAACCCAGATGATCCTCCTGCTCTCGTCAGCTCCGGCACGTCACATGATCAGTGCAGAAGTTCTTGTAATACCAACACTGACCAATACACCAAACCTGCTTTACTGCCCAGCGCTGACCCTGGGGGCATCCTCATTTCTTACCGTGTATTTTCATACCTGGTAAATCATTCACTCGAGCAGGAAAAAGCCTTTAGCAAATGAGAAATGTATTCTGTACATCTCAATCCTGTAATAAGACCAGCCTGAAAAGTCCCAAATTAATCCTTTAATATTAGCAACATCGACACTGACATAGTTGGGATCATCATCAACAAAATTAAGTACTTATTTTTATACTTCAATCAATATATTCACTCTCATGATTACAGTATAATCATCCAATAATTTCCAATAATCATCACCATCAACAGTATTGATTATCGTCAGCACACTCTGGTCCTTTTGTGAGGTATCACACGTATCTTTACCACAACATACTGTATGCACACAACAATGCACTCACATACGCTGCCATAATCTCCTGACCTTATTTATCAGGACTTTCTGGACGCCTTCAGAGGGAGAGTTATGATGTGCTGCTACATTGTGACCACTGCCTGCTGCGACACAGCAGAGCAACAAGAAAAATAAAAAAAATTTAAAAAACACACACTACAAAGGACAAAGGATGATAGAAGTGATGTAAAGAACCCTGCACTGAGAGAAAGGACAAACACAGAATGCACACAAACACACGTATTGGATTGAAAAACAGGCGTTTTACAGTACCTGGATGCCTCATTTTAATTTCCCACTAGATTTTTACAGTTTTTTACCTCATTTCCATTTGCCTTTTTTTTTCTATTTTTACTTTCTGTGTTGGGAGGAAAACTATTTCTGCACTTGTGCAATATAAAGACCATGTAAAATGTAGTTTCTCCATCCAATTTCTGCTGCATAATGTTCTGCATCCACTGAAATATGCTATATTTCATTTTTACTTCTCCCCAGGAAAGGTAAAGTAGATGGTAAACCCACCAAATGTCCTTTACAAAACAGGTCATAAAAATCGTACAGATGTGCACTATTAACAATCCTGTAATTCAGGGGATGCTTTTACAAACTGAAAAGCGTAACCGAGTGTTAGATCTGAACTTTTTCCTTGAGGTATCTACATTAGTCTTTCTGCCTGCTGGATTTGGAGTGCTTTAAACACACACTCTCAGACACAGACGCCGTCTTCCTGCCACTCTTCTCCCCTTCACAGTTGAAGGCTGTTTTATTCTCTCATCTCGGAGGTAACATGTTCCCCATTTTCTTACTTGTTTAATTTTTCATTCCCTATAGAGTCACTGATCTCTCTCTGGACCACAGTCCCTCGGTGCTAAAAAAAACATCATCGGGCTAAACGATGCGTGCTGCGCTCCCCGTACTGATGGAAGTAGTTAGGAAGCAAGATGAAAAGCTTCATCTCTGGGATGCAGGAAGATGAAAGTGAAACCTCGTTTTGAACGTGGGTTGCAGAATGTTGTTAGATCTCTGCAAGTCTTCTCATCCCTTTAGATTAAAACCAGGCCCGTTTTAGAACAGCGTCAATGGCTACAGCTTTACAATGCAGCCCTGCTTTCTTCTACTCTCATCAGCCTGATAAAACACATTTTTAATACAGCTAGTACTGCTGCTAACTGTAGGCTAACCATTCTGCTGACCCTGGCCTCATGTTTGACAGATGCAACTACACATAAAGACAGAAATAAAGCCTTTGTTAAATGAAACACACATCCTGCTTTTGTGCAATATGAATAATTACAGTATGAGAACTCAACATGAACCACATATTTTATTTAGTTTCTGTCTTGTTACATTTCTTACACTGTAATTACAGAAATGGTTGCACTGTAATTTAAAAGCTGAACCAACATTGTCTCCTTCACATAAAACTTTTTAAAATCCTCAAAATGGACAAGTGGCTCGTTCTCTTTTTGGCTCTATTTTATTTCCCCCGGTGCCAATATGTGCTCACATTCATTCATATTTACAAAATCAAGGCAAACATGTCCCCAGAGCAAAACGGCATGCTAACCTGAATTTAAATGTAAGTTTCAATAAAGCAGCGCTTTTTCATAAAACTGTCAATCACAATATGCTTCTTTTTTTTTTTACTATTAGATTTTCATTCAGATTAATCACACGAGTTTTCCCTCAGAATGGTGTGACACTTTGGATTGCCACTTTTGCATGCTGACAGTACCATTGCCTGGAGGAAAATTAAAACTTGCCACGTTAAATTTCCTCTTTCATTAACACCTATATTGGATTTAAAATGGGTTAATAAATAAGTAAAAGCAACACTTTTTCCAATCACCACAAACATGTCACAGCCTTCTTGTAGAAAAAATGAATGGTTTGACGCCTCAAACTAACAAGGTTCCCCACGTTAAAAAGCCAGTGGGCCGAGATGACTCAAAAAAAATGAAATTAAAGAGGTGGCCAAAGCCCGCTAAAGCACTGAAATTGCATCTCTGGCTGCCTCCTCCAATCTGTCATCTAATCAGTCCCTCTGCCTTCTCCACTTCCTCCTCTTCTTCCCCCCTCCTTCAGACATTAGGGAGAGTGGAAGCCCTAAGCCAGTGATGGTTTTCATCCATGGGGGCTCCTACATGGAAGGAACTGGGAATATGTTTGACGGCAGCATCCTGGCCAGCTATGGGAATGTGATTGTCATAACTGTCAACTACAGACTGGGCGTCCTAGGTAAGGAACCTGCTGAAAAGTGTGAAAACCACTGCTGCTGTGTCTGTTCTGTCTTTATTCTACCTTTTTTTTCTTGGGGATTCCATTAGTTTAGCATGAAGGATAAAGTTTCTCTATTTTCCATGTACTTCTGTTGGAATTTTTCAATGGCTTTAACTTAACACAAAGCCTAAATCTAGGAACTGGACTTTTTCTACTCTGTTGTTGGTTGAATTCCAGTGTGCCTTATTTCATAATGTCAACTTTAGCTTAGCTTAGTTTAGCTTTTATTGATGAATCCATGTCTTATTGCTGAGCAGAGTTCGACACGTTTTTGGTCATTCCATGTGCTGCTGCTGGTGATATGCCACAGAGTTTAACTCTAGCAACTTAATTTTCCTTCCTTCCTTCCTCCCTCCCTCCCTCCCCTCCTTCTGCACCACATCTTTGAATGGACTCTGACCACAGTCTGATCTGAGCACTGAGGTTTTATGGCTTATTTTGCTCTTGCTTACCTGTAGTTGTCTATTTTCTTTGCTCAGTTCATCACAGTTCTGAAGTTTTAAGTCTGCTTCATGTCACAACATTAGAACGTGTGTGATGATGCAGATTGTTGGAAATGTGGTCATACTGCTACTAGAAAACAAACATCCAACAAGCATTTTCCATATGTAAAGGGGAATTCCAAACAGCGTGAAATTGTATTCTATGGCATACTAATGTTGATGTTGCGATTAAGGAGCTGTTCTTGTACTGACAGGTGTATATGCTGAAAATGACGCATCCACTGCAGAGCTGAATGCTGTGGGATTTGACCTGTTCCTCTTATTTTGAAGTATCTACATTCCCTGTCTGCTTTCTTATATTTGGTGGCCTTTAATCTGTCTTGACAATGTCTTCTTTGATCCTCTGTCCCTTCTTTTGTTGTATTCCTTTCTGTTTACCCCCCCCCCCCCTCCTATCTATCTATCACTTCTCATCAGCCTAATTCCAAATTCCTTTTCTTCTGTGTGTGGATGTCACTACCTTCCCCAGAGGGCAGGTATATACTGTGACACATGCAGGAAAGAATGGTTCTGTGCCTTCGTCGTAAATGAGATCATGCCGTCGTTTGTTTAGATAGCAGGAACTGATTCCATTTCCATTTAGTTTCGCTTGCTCTAGTTTTTCTTTCTAATATCCATTCACTCAAGTAAAACACAATTTTTCTGGGGTCATGTGTGTAAATATGTGTGTGTGTGTCTATATGAAGAACGAGCATAAAGGCAGTTCTTTGACATTTTGATAGCACAAACAGAACGTGAATCACAGTGTTAATGTTCTCAGCAGGTGGTCCCAATTGTCTCTTTGTCTTTGTAATTTGTTATTCTGGCACTGATCTCTTTTTTACATGGCTCAGATGTATTATTTTACTTTGAAAATGCTGAATGAAATGCATAAAAGTTTCTCACATTTAATCAAATAAAATATCCTCAAATGAACTTTCCTAGTATAGAAACTGAGTAATAGAAACTTAAACAGTAAAAATTGTGGTTTTCATCTCTTGGAGATTTATCTGTCAGTCAGCCAATAGCTAGATGACCAATTCCCCATAGGAACATTCAAGCCCTGCCAAAACCACAGAAGTGGATATTTAGGAAAGTATTTCATCATCTGTAGCTTCCAATTATTCAATTCTTTTCAATACTTACCTATTGCTTTTCAACATTCTGCCAGTGTGTGGGATGGATGTATGCTTTAGGTACTATATACAGATGGTGATACAGTACATACTGTGCAAACAGTGGGAGCATGCATTCACAGATACAGCCATTTTGCAGTTCCACAGTCCAAAACCCGCATGTGTTCAGAGCTGTGATTCAAATTCTGGACCTTCTTGTTGTGAGGCAACAGGAAGCGTTAAACCTTGGATCGTATTAATGCCGATTTATGCAACTGATCTGCTTTATAGCTAAATCGAGTGTTACACGCGTCACATGGTGCTACAGATGAAATGTGTATTGTTGACTGTGGAAAAAAATGAATCAACTTTTTCTAAAAAAAAAGCCACGTTTAGTTTTTCTAGCTTTTAATGTGTGAGGATGTGTGTTTGTGTTTTATCATCGTAAGTTGATCAATTTTGACTTATGGTTTTATATATTATTTATATATGAGACTTACACAGTGATTGCTGTTATAAAATGATGTATAAGTTTCTAATAAATGCAAACACACATGAGAAAGTGCTGATTTTTAATTGGAGAAATGCTGTTAATGTTAAGTGCTGAAATGTCAGCATCAATACTTGTTTAATGTTTAATACTCAAAAAGCATAATCTCTACATATTCCATTCTCCCAAAACAGAAGAGACATTACAAAATGTGTAGAAGTGGGTGCAAATGCCAACAAACAGAGACAAGGGAAGTGAAGTACAGTGGAAGCTTGGACTTTGGATTCTGCAAACATGCTCGTAATTTAAAACACTGCCAAAGATTCATTTCACAAGTCAAAAATATTTGTATAAAAATGACTGATACAAAATATGAAGTAAAACCAGCCAAACTAACATCTAATTTCTGGACTGAAACGCGTGGCCGGCACACTTTCACTACTTCTCTCATTAATGAAACCTGTTTCTGTACAATTGCCACAATTATAGTGCAAACGCAGCACATGAGGACAGCGAACAACATTATTTACTGTTCTGACTGATCCTGGCTAATCATGAACAATTAATAAAGTGACTGATACTGCAACACCTGCAGAAACGCACACAGAAGATCTGACAATGGAGATGTTTTATATGGATCCTTTCACTGAGCGACATCGACAAACTCACAGGAAATAATTCTACCCACAGCTGGAAGCTACAAACTAAACTTTAGTGACTTACTAATGTTAATTAATGTTCTGAAACAACTCAGATTACATTGGAATGAAGAGACAATATTGGTGAGCGTCATTCATCTAATATGCTGCAGAGAGAAGTTGTGATGAAGTGAGGCTCCGTAGACAAAGCGTTTACATACTACTTGTATTGCAAGAAGCTCGTTCATCAAGTTAAAATTTAGAAAACTGTCTTGCTCGTCTTGCGAAACACTTGCAGACCAAGTTACTCGCAATCCAAGGTTCCACTGTAAAACACAATCAGCCAATCATGTTTTATGACTAGTAATTATTTCAAACGTGGAAGAACTCTCACTCTTCTGTATGAGTTGTGTCCTTCGCTTGCACTCTCTCTGTGTCTCTCCATCTTTGCTCTTTGTGTCTGTCTGATGTGTGAGCTCTTAACTGCTGCAGGCCTCATAGTGTTGAGGGAAACTGTATCCCTGCTGGTTAACATGAGGCGCCGCTGTTTGCTCTCAGATTAGACTCTGTGTTTGTGTTTACCCCCCTGGCAATGGACAAAAGCATACGGCTTTACCTCACCAAACATGTGATGGTGTGTGTGTGTGTGTGTGTGTGCGAGTGACAGGGAGGGTAGTGTGTGCTCAGCCACAGAAGGTGTAGAACTCATAACCGCTGGGCCCTTCAGTCAGTCATCCAGTTTTTGAGCAAGTGCACAAGTGAGTTCAGTAAGTAACTCCACTGCCAGAAATACCCATCTTAACAAGCCATTTAGTCTAGTACTGAGTTAAACAGATACATGTTTCATTTATTCCATGACGTTGTCTCTGTACCTGGTTTGAGATATTGCCATTGACTGTCAAACCCAGAGTAAGGCTGACCTTACCCAGCCAGCCGTTGTGGCGTCTATTCATTTTGAGATGCTGCTCAACTGAAAGAACTCGCTTGCTCTTGCACCAGTGAGTTTTCTCCTTGGCTTAGTGTGTGTGTGTGTATTTGTGTATCTGCAAGGACGAGTGCTTTGCAGGAAGCCATTAGTGGCTTTAAATACGCAGAACTGCAGACACGAAGCTGTATTTATAGTTTTAGAGCCTTGGCTACAATGGATTTGGCCGTAGGGCACGTATATACTATGCTACTGTCAGTGTCTGTCCACAGGGGTGTATGTGTTTAATGAATTAGGAGTTCCTCCCTTGTGCAGATGGGGTGTTAAAGGAACACATGTTATAGTGCTGCCAAAGTGTCATTATTAGAGGTGGCAAGTATTTATTGTCTTTGCCATCTCACTGCTTCTTAGTTTATAATGTGACACTGCCGCAGGTTTGATTTTGTATTTACTTCATACTTAAACTTTGGATGACACACTATTTATTGTGCTACAGATACATATTCAGATATGCAGACAAATGAGGCATAAGACTGTCTTTGTTCTTTGTAAGAGCAGCAAAAAAAAGTACCAGAAGAGACATATTAATGTTGAGCAACATGTAGAAGCTTAGTAGACATGACACAATTGGGAAGGATGGATGGGTCAATAAAGCAGCCGAACGATTCCACAGGAGAGACCGGGAGTTCAGCTCCAATGTGAAAAAAAATTGTTATCTATTATTGCAGTTGCAGCAGTTATTTTAAGCTAAACTACTGCTATATTTTTACTAAAGTGTTTATTTTGTACCTAACTTACAGTATATGTTTCTGTGCCTAAAGCGATCACATTGCTGTATGTTTGTACATTTGTAATTCAGTGTTACGTTACAGTGGGTAAGAGATGGCAGGTGCCATCTTGGTGCCAAACAGGTGCAATTTCTACGGATGATTAAAGATAAAAGTGACCAACGATATGGTTACTTAAATTAGAGGACGTGCTGGGAATGGTCCTATTCCCATCGGAATTCAAAGGTAGAGTCAAGAATTTATTAAATAACTTCCTATACTGAAATCTGGCTCTAATTAATATAACTTAATGTTGCAATTAGTGAGATGTTGGTCATTTTAAATATAGCAAAGCTAAGTATTCATAGGTTTGATGATCCAAGACATGTTATAGCACAAAGCACAAAGCCACAAACGTTGTACAGTACATGAATTCCATACCTCCCACAAGGGTTGTTTTTTTAACAGCAGACTATGCCTTTAAGGCCAGGCCCTCACAATGTTTGAGTTTGTTTCAGCCCAGCCAAAACCTTTAATCATGCTGATTGATGAAGTGCATTTCCCTGACTCAAACCTTCTCCAAATACCCCTTCCATTCCAGCCATACATCAGCCGTTCGGCCAATTCATCAAGCCTCTGATTGTTTTAAGATATACCTGGCCAGTAAAATATCCATTTCTCTGCACCGCTCTGCTTCTCAACCTCTGCCCTGCTTTCAGCACTGCGATCACCATCAAAAAAAAAAGTCCTGGCTTTGAGATAAAATCATGCCAGGGGAAAAGGACCAGGAAGAAGACAGAGGCAGTAAACATGTTGCAATTATTTATTGAGCTGATGTATTTGAATTAATGTAGTAATCACTCTGTGATTATTTTATAATCTGCCGACTGTACGTGAAGTTTATTTGTGGAGTCCTACAAGAGAACAACTGGAGCCATTAATTTTAAAACCACCTGCAATAGTCCAAATATAGACAAAATCAACAGCATGTACTGTATACTAGTAATTTTTCAAAATGCAGTACACGCACACATCAGATCCAGCTATGGATTTAATTGTATCCAAATTAGGGCTGTGTGTGTTTGCTTGAGGAGTGTTTCCTCTCACACGGGTATTATCACTAATGTTTAACCTTCCCAAATATTACTCTCTCTCTCATATATCTTATTTCTTCTTCTCACTTTCCAATAATTGGACTTTCTCTTTCCTGTTAGTTTTCGTCCTCTTGGCAAAGTGTTGAGGACTATTATTTTCATGCTTATTAATTTCTTTCTCGCCGAAACAAATACCCAGATGATTTGGGTTCATTTCTCTTTATGTGCCTTCGTGCCATCTCTACTCTCCCCTTGCCTCCTCCTCTCCATCCTTCCTTGCTAGTTGCCCCGGCGCAGCTTGTTCAGAGAGTCATGGGAAGTATTTGACCCTTAAACAAAGCGCTTCACTTGAGTATTTATTAGTGCTAATGATAACTTCTCCTTGTGGAGATTTGCTGGTATTTGTACGAGCACTTTGTCTCATTGCACCATGGGTGAAACCAATTTTTAGAGTTGTGCATCCTACAGAACCCTCAACAACACTGCATGATAACCAATCTCTCCCACCAGTTTTTGTTCAGTGTTACTGAAACCGGTTCTATTTGACCATTTTGTGTAACCAAATTTAGAATACATACTTTACCTTGTTGTTGCTGTTTTTGCCCCCAAGACATTCTACATTGCAGGCACTACATTGTGTGTACAGTGTGTGAACACATGTCATCGACAGACCTTTGCCATGCTGCTTGGATGCTCTCTCCTGTAAATTAGCCAAGTGAGTCTCAAACATTCCCCCAGTTATTTTATGGCAGACAGAGCTTTGATCACTGGGTAGGCTGCACACATGCTGTAATAGTTGTTGAGATATTTCTTACTTCCCCTTCTGCCATGTGCCAAAATACCACTACTGCTGAGGAGAAAGAATTCCAGATATTTCAGATTTGTACCAAATGTCTAGTTTTTATATTGCCTCTAGGTATGGGCAGACGGACGGATTGATAGTAAGAGAATATACTACAAGTTCAAAGACTCAGTGTCCTTTAGCATAATAAAAAATAAAAAAGTAACCACAAGTGAGGGGTTTCATTGCAAGATGGAGCAGTACGATCAAATTTCAGACCAAATAGAGATAGATAACATGATCACAGACCCCAACTTTCCATCAGATTTGGTGTGAAATCAGTCCAAATGTGCCCTTTGATTCAAATGCCGTCTGCTCCAGTCGGTATGGTTCATATTTGATAGGATTATTTAATTTATTTTCCAAAGTAAATGATGGGATTGAGAGCTTTTATTAAATTCCAATACAAACTGTATGTTGTTATCAGCCAGTCCTTTAGTGGAAATATCTCTCCTGTAATGGTTTGTATGATGTTTCAGCTTGTGTGAAAATACAATTTTGTCCATGTTCTGGGTCTGTAATACCAATTAAACATGGCTAATGGCCTAAAATTGTGCCAAACTATCATCTAATAGCACAATCATTACAGATCCAGCTGTGTAAGACTTCAATTATATATATATTGTTGACTGGAACATTCAGTGCTGCTGTCTATTGTTGCTTAAACCACCTAGACTATGTCCACAGTTTGAAAACCACTTGGCTTTTTGTTGGCACTGTCTTGGTGTTATGTTGTAGTACAATACTCTCCTGGCCTATGTGAGGTTTTCTCAGCTTGCTGTTGCTCTGATTATTATTGTTGTTCATTTGGCTCATAATGACTTACTCAGCGAGTTTGTTGCAATGCTATTGGAATCTATGCTATGCTAATGGTGGTCTGGCAACAGCGGGGTTGCCGTGGCAAGTTTTACAGCAGCTCTGCTGATGCGTCAGGGATCGGATTGATCTGGCCGTGGCCAGAACAACAAGACCATCTGGGCATGCTCCACTGTGCCAGGGTTCTGTAGACACAACTTTACCTAGTTGCTAAATACCCACCATTGTGCTCAAAATAATGCATGTTAGGTCTTACATGGTTACATGGTTCAAGCCAAAGTTTGGTTCCTGTATACAATCTTATAAATTACTAAAATAAACCACTACATATACTGTACAACTGTTACTGGTTAAATTCAGAGGGCATGATTGCAGTGCTTGAACAGAATGAAAAACGTGCCAGTGCTCAAAGTCAGCAGCATTTGTGGTCAAAATGTGTGCGCAATTAGTAGTTTGAGAGTACAAACTGGCAGTAAGTTGGTGGTAGAGAACAAATCCAAATCACACACTAACCAGTGCATGTTGGCTTAAAGGTAAACATCAAAGTTTATTAGGCTAGTGTAGACTGAGCAAATGCCATCTGCTGATGAAAAACATTTGATATAGTTGGAAACCCAAAAACATGGGTAAATGGACCTCCATATGGGATTGTTTTATCAAACTGCTAATTCCCAGGTGAGTTATTGACTTTACTAATCTGTGGTGACTATTATCTATCCATATTAGAGCAAAGAGATGATATTAATCTAAAGCCTGCCAGGAACTGGACAGTTTGTTTACTCCAAATCTACCGTATGGCGTGCCATAGTGTCATTTCAATATTGCTGCAGGACACTGGAGACAAAACTGTCAAATTCTGAATGTAATATTTATAAGTTAAGTCAAGTCAAAGCAAGTTGGTAAAGTCTGGAGAAAGATGTGATCCAGAGATAAATACAGGCTGCTCGTATTGTGTGTCTAACAGAAAAAAATGTATATAATATTTATACGAGGAACAGAGTGCTCTGTGACACCAAAGTAGTTCAATGAAACTAGTAGCCTCATTATATTCTTAGAATTCAACCTGAACCCAACCTGAGCCAAACACAGTTGAGTCCTGAAACATGGTGTCCCTCAAGTGTGACTGTTAGAAAGATCCACGATTTGAATCATCATCGTCTTCAGAAACCAACATAAACTTGAACATAATTTTGAAATCTCTGTCCAAACCATTGGGGACCGATTATTTTAGTTGTGTTTGGTTTGGGTGTCCAAACCAAGCACCTCAGTCATTCAAACAAAATGTTGCTAGATTTCCTACAAAACATATTTGCTGTTGCACATTAGTTGCATTGGATCGTGCATTCAGGAGACAGTTGATTTGTGCATGTGCATGCTTTCGGTCTGTGACACTGTCTAAACCAGGGGTGGCACATCCACGTCCTTGAGGGCCACTGTGCTGCTTGTTTTCCAACCATCCCTGCACCTACAGCTTCTGATTGGCTGAGCACACCTGATCCAGGTAATCAGTAGTGTGTAGGGATGGGATCAAGTAGCTCTCGAGGACCAGAGTTGGCCAACCCTGCTCTAAACTAACAAATGACCCTCCCCTCTGTCCTTTTCTGCTTGTTTAACTCTTTCTCCTTCTCTGCCTATGATATAACCTGAATACTAAAACTACTAACACCAAGTGTACTAACAGAATAAAGTTCTACTAAAAATACTACTAAATCTACTAATCTGAAATATGCTAACTAATCAGCAGAGTCTGCTTAACTACGCTGAAATTACTTTTTAGTTTTTCGTTTTGCTTCTACTTACCTCACTGCCAGAACTGACTTTCTAAGGTCTGAAAACTCATACAGCTAAATTTAAGTAACTATCAAGTCTACTAATCAAATTGCATTTGAGAAAATAAGCAAGAGACAGACTGAAACTGTTCAATGACATATTAGTATGAGCTTTCAGATAAGTTTTTTCTTCTCACTTCAGTTTTGATTTTCTTCTTGCTTTTCTTTACTGTATTTCCTTCGCATACATGTTGCCTGCTTAAATGTTTTTCTGTCTGATATATAATGTTTTGTTGCAGCTTGTGTGATAACTTGTAAAAGTCACTGCAGTGGCGTTTGTATCAATGCCACCGATTTGTGATGCTTGTATGAATATTCAAGACATTTGACAGAATTATTGTCTTGTGTTACTTCCCTGAGGTTACACAGTGTTGTGAAAAGATATTTGCCCACATCCTCATTTACTCTTTTTTGTGTGTATCTTACCATTGGCTGTAGGTATCCTGTTCTTTTTGAGGAATTCTGTGCTTGGGTTACACTATGTAATAGGACCCCTGTCCTGATCTAGTTCAATAGTTATCATAAAAGATTCTCCCAAAGTGTTTGTGGGTCATATAGGTGTGCTGTGACTGAACACAGACAAGCTAGACTGTTTCACCTCGCCACTACCCCACGGATTTAACTGTGGGATTTTGTCATAAAGAAACGGTTGGCCTGCCACGCAGTATTCATTTTGGGAGGTCGACCACTTTTGGGTTGGTTCACTATTGTTCAAAATCTTCTCCATTTTTAGATAGTCTCTCTCACTGTGGATCTGTAAAACCCTGAAGTTTTGTAACCCATCACAGATTGATCAATTTGGTAGTTTTTTGGGCTTCCCCAGAGGTGTAGTTGGTATTAGATCACCTTTTACTCGATTCTCATTTTAAATTAGTGTTTTGTTTTGGTCATTCTGACTTTATTTTATGTTGTAAAACTCTTAGTTTGAGATACACACAAAATGAAGCAATCAGGAGCGGGCAGACTGTTTTTGTTCACTGCAGCTGATTGGCTGGGCAGGGGAGCAGGGGGAAGATAGGCCGGTTGATCAAGTAACTGAGACATTCCTATCAAGATATTACTAAGCACCTCAGTGCAACCTGCATGCGTAGATATCTGAGGGTGTGTGTGTGTATGTACACACTCTCCTGAGAGAGTGTTATTTATTGATCAAAGTTTCAGCCTCAGCACAAGCATATGTGCTTGTGTGTGTGTGTGTAATGGGGCTAGTACAGCAGACGGACACGTGTAGCAGCAGGATAAAACTGTGTGGTGTGTAACCACTCTGATGCCTGCACACTACATATGTAGGGGAGTGGACCAGTCCTGTCTCTGAGCAACTGTCTGGCTGTGTGACGACACACACCAATAACCGTCTCATTCTGTTTTATCCACCATTTTGAACTGTTTAGTTTCTCGGGCTGTGAAGAACTCACCATACTATCAGCCAGCACCGAAGAAAACCATCCCCAATGAGCAATAAAGAAGACAGAGGGAGCAAGGGAAGAGAACACGTGATTTAAGACTCACCAGGGGTCGTCCAGCCCTGCACAACACAAGTCATCTGATTGGTTATCAGCACAAGTCACAAATCTGCTGTCGCCATATTTTTAGAGGTCAGATAGGAGTGTCTTGCTGAGACACCGGGCAGCCAGGGAGGGATAGGGGAATAGCAGTAGTATATATTTTGAGGTTATTTTGGTCAATATGTGGCTTTTATTAAATATGACATGAGATATCGTCCTCTCAGACCCCCTGTGACTCGTCATCCTAAACTAACCCGAGGAATAAGAATTGAATAATGGATTACATTTCTAGATTTGACCTCTTATGTGCTTCATTTTAAAAGCAGTTTTGAATAAAAATAATTCATTCGGCCTAAAAATAGCATTAATAATCAGCCTGGATTTCTTGGTATTTGATAAAAAACACCAGTTGCTTTCTTTCCAAACCTAAAGGTCAGACACAGAATGTTGGGCCATTATTTTTAAGATTAACGCAACAGCTTCATGTATCATGTGCAGGGTGAAAGTTGCACTGTTATAGGAATACTTTCTCAAAGAGGTCCCCTGCAGCCAGATGTACCCAAATAACTTCCTGTAAACCTAAACATAGTTTACATTTAAAAATAGCAAATGGAATAACAGCTGTTCCACATGGCTGGATAATGCTGTTGCACTGAATCCATTTCAATCCCAAATCCCACTTTAGTTGAACTGCAGTGTCTGTTTGTTTTCAGAGTGTGTGGGAGTGTGTTTGTATGCAGTGTATGTGTTGAGAAAGAGTGAGAGATGAGTTATCTTTTTTTTTCTTTTCTTTTTTTTTGGGCAGCAGATGGTAAGCGGAGGATGAGAAATAGCTGACCAAATGAAAGTGTTGGTGCTTTTGCTTTGTATCTTTATTTTTCATTTCTGTCTGTTTCTTCCCCCATTTCCATTTTTGTTAACCACTTGTTCTCTTGGGCAGTGACTGATCATGTAATCATCTGTAATCTGCTAATACATTATTTAAAATCACTTACACATAGAGTTCTTAGAGGTCCATCCATTATCAACCGCTTATCCGAGGTCGGGTCGCGGGGGCAGCAGCCTAAGTAGGGAAGCCCAGACCTCCCTCTCCCCAGCCACCTCCTCCAGCTCCACTGGGGGGACCCCAAGGCGTTCCCAAGCCAGCCGGGAGATATAATCATCTCTCGCATCTCTATAATCATCGCAAAGAGGTCATCTTTGCTATTTTATTGTACGTGAGTGAAGGTAAAAGGCAGGTACAGGACAAATTTTAGGTGTAGGTCACCCAGGCAGTCATGTAGGGTGCCACCAGCTGGAGCTGTGCCAAACCCTGCAAAATATTGGGCTATAATATGATCCACATCATTATAAATCATAATCAGGACTTGCCCAATGCTGTACTGTATGTGTGCAGGTGTGTCCTCATCTTGAGTCAGCTTTTAAGAAAAGAAAACTCGAAACTATTAGTTCGATCTAAAGTGAATGTAATGACATTTATGTCACAGGGCAGCAAAAACAGGCATTTTGATAAAAATCTAAATGGGGATGTTGACTAATGGAACGACAGCTGTCAAAATCACCCCGCTGTGCTCCATTAAAACACCTTTCAGTCTCACTTCTACAACAGCAGCAGTTTGTTTTGCATGTGTTTTAGTGATATTTAGCAGGTGAACTGTCACCTACAGAGCTGCTGAGAGTTTGGCATTTTGTTCATGCTGAGTTTAATGAGTGTTTTATAGCAGGAAGGTCTGGACACCTTTTAGACAGTCACACTGACATTCTCTGTCCTGTTATAGCATACAATACCAAGTCTCCACTAAGACTCTTTAAACAATGAGTGTTTGAACACAAAACTTTTACACAGAAGGCAGCTGTCTGTTTCTCATTTCATTAGTATTATTTTTTTCAACAATGAAGTTTCCTAACCCTAACTACATCACAACTAGTAATTTCAGGAGATTCTCCAATTGGTTGCCTCACAGGGACGAGCAACTATTACGTTGTTTAAACTGAAGGACAAGTTAAAACTCCAAGATCAGACTGATCATTTACCATGGATGACGTTTTTATAGGACTACCTGGAAGTTGCCAATCAGCCTAGTTCCCTCAAAATAAAGCCAATGGGATTTTTTCAGTTGGGTTTTGAATTGTTACACCCTTTTTATAAATTTGTTAGCTTAAATCCAAAGTAAAAAACTCAGGCTAGAAATGACTAAAGGATGTCCCCACAACTAGACTTGTTTAACGTGCCCAATCTCTGCAGTCTAGTTTAGAATTTATTCCTATAGCCCCTATTTATGCCTGTGATGAGGATCCAGTTGTGTCATTATACAGGTTCTGGAGAGAGTCCTCATAGGCAACCAGTATAATATCGATAGGACAATGTAAGCGCAATCCATCAAACAGCACCTTCCCACTCCCACCCCACCTCTGCTGGTATGATTGCCCCTAGTGAACCGCGTTCACAAAGCTTTACATTAACACAGTGATCCTCCCCCTGTGTGTCTGCCACTGTTCTCACTCTCTCTTTGCAATCTCTCTGCTAAATAGTCTATTTTACAGAATACATCTGCCATATTGCCTCCTCGCTTTGTTCTAACACAAATCCCATAATCCTCTCAAAGGTCAGCCCTTTCTTTTCTCTTCGCTTTCTCTCCCACCACTAGCCATGTATTCATTTGTTTTTCCCCCGATGGAAATAATAGAACAATATGGAGGATAAGGAAGAGGAGGTGGAGGAGAACGGGGTGGAGGGGGGATCCTGTTGTTTCTCTCCAGCTCCCTTAAGCATTGCTGCCGTCTCTTGCTCTTGTTTCTTTTTGTCTCAATTCATTTGAATTCAGTTGAATTATTTATTGGCATAAGAGTATTTTCAAAAGCCAACAATCAGCACTTTATACATTCTCACTGCTCTGACATGCTCGGTATTATTCCACTGTACACAAGTCATCAATATCTGTAATAAAAGAAAACACAACGCTTTGTAATATGAATAATTCAAAAGCCAGAAAATGGATATGTGTGTATTTGTGTCTGTTCACATTCGAGTGTCTGCCGCCTCACTAATTCATCTGCTAAGCAATTACAGATGTCAACTAGCCTTTAGCTAATTCTGGTACATTTACAGAAAAGTTTATTAATGTACAGTGTCCTTTTGTAAATGAGCAACAGACTTGTTCTACTTGCTACACTGCTACACGCAGTGGAGTTTAAAGTGAACCATTCAGTAAAATCCATGGTGATCTTAAGAGATCAATATTCCGCAACATAGGAGACAACGTAACAGATGAGAACATATTTCACCAGTTTAAAAGAAGAAACGGCCAGTTTCACTGTTTGCATGTCATCATTATCGTCATGTCATTTCACGGATGTAGATATAGTTCAGCAAGACACTGACTACCTACCAGTAGGCCAGTAGGTTTATTGGCAGGAAGATTTAACCTCCCAATGTTAGAGTGCTAATGTCTTATATATCACTTAAACCGATTTCATCCATAGTCTTGATATTCACCAACCAAAGTTCACCATTACCTGCTTTTGTAACATTTTGTACAATAAGAAGTGGATCAGTGGATCTCATCCACTAAATTAACCTTAGTCTGTTGACACTAAATCAGCCATGGCTTTTGGGTTTGAGGAATTAATTTTTTGTATAAACAGAAATAATAAATGCACAGTGACAACTGCCAGCCCTGTCCAACCTTTAGAATGAATCACATGACATATCATTGAGTATGGTTACCTTCTAGGGCTGTTGTATGTAATTCTCCTTTATTACGCCATATTGTTTTCTCATGACTTTGAAATTAAAAACAGCAAACAAACAACAAAAAAGAGCGACCAGAAGATGTAGAGCAAACGCACCCTCGAGCCTGTTGTGCAACTAAACAGTGTCACGGTAGCTAAATTACAGAAGGAGGTGTGGCGTCATCACCCCGGGCCCGCTGCGTGATTTGCATGTGAGAAAATTAATCTGCAGCATATTGTGTCCTGCTGATCCTCATTAGATAAGTAACCATTAATATCCAACCACTTAATCATCAATATTAATATGCATAATTATTAATAATTCTGTTTTCCCCTGTAAGATGACGACACTGCAGGGCCTCAGTTACTTGTATTTACACCAACATCGATCTTCATTATACACACACCTTCTATTAATCAGCTCTCCATCCTCTTTCCTTCCTCTCTCTCTCATCTCTCTTTTTCTGTCTGTCTGAAGTGTCTCACTTGATTACTATTTGGGATGCAAATTATCTTTCCGTGTCTGTCTTCAATGCGGTGCATTTTAATTAGCATGGCATTAAAGAAAATGGATGTACTGTATGTGTTTGGTGGTGGAAAAACAGAACAAGTACTGAAAACATAATGAAACATGAAACCTCTTTATGAAGACCTGTAATATTTAGTATATTAGGCTTAATTATTCTAAACAATACTACATATGAAATGTAGGGTGTTGATGTTTTAACATCTGCCATGACGTCACACCAGTGAGGTCTAACCAGCACCAAGACAATCAGGTGCGTCTTAGTGACCAGTCCAGTCGTATCACCTGTGTGTTTGTGCAGGTACGAGTTTGTGTATTAGTGCAGAGAATTGGAGTAGGGATCTATAAACGCTGGCCTTGCAGGTTCATAACGGGCCCCATGGGAGCTGTGAACTGGTCATGGTGTTGACAAGTTGTTTCTGTGTGTGTGTGTGTGTGTGTGTGTGTATATATATGTATATATATATATATATATATACATATGTGTGTGCGTGTGTGTTTGTGTGTGTTCGAGAAAGTTGGTGTACGCTTGAGCTTCTCCTTTGGAGCAATGAAAGTGCAGGAGCATTTCATTTACTGCCCCAGGGAGACCTTTCTACCGTCATTCAGTTATTGACGCCCGCACTGCTAACCACTGCTGCTGACCCAGCTCATGGCCTGAGCCCGGCCTCTAAAAGGCTGCCTGTAACCAACGTCCTAACCAGGCAAGTCTGTTTTCAGCACACATTCAGCTTTCAGATAGTGATACATTTCAGATAAAGTGTACAGATGCTTCGCTGAATGACACATCAGTATGAAAATCACCTAAGTTGCAGCTAAGTAGTTTTCAGATGATTTTTTAACACATGCTGGCTCTTTGTGACTCATAACTTAATTTCACCCCACTGGCATTGTTAACAAAATGTTGTCAGAGGTGTTAAGTAACTAGATCTTCTACTCAAGTACTGTAAAGTTTCTGAGGTGCTTGTACTTTACTGTAGTATTTCCATTTCATATAGCACTAAAATTCATAGCAGTGCTACATAAAATGTTTGCAGCAATATGTGAATAAGAAAAGTTTGGATCATGACAATGCCAGTAATCAGATTACCTAAATGAGACATTAATAGAAATACAGTGGAACTTCACTGTAATGTTTTGTAGGTTACTCATTTCCTTTTGTCCCCTGTTGTTTTCTAAGTAGGTATTCTTGCTTTGTGTGTTCTTCTTGGTAAATAACTGTATAAATTATTGTACATTATTGCTGCATGGTTTTATTATATTATGTCACTGAGGGGATTGAATATGAAGCACATTACCATGATTCCAAATCTCCCAAATCATCTTTAAAGCTACAGTATGTAACTCTGGAGAATACGGCTAGCTGTTGCACTGGGTCCTTAACTTAGGGACAGTCAACCCTGGTCCTCGAGGCCTTCTGTCCTGCTTATAGCTATAGTTATAGCTTCTGATTGACTGAACGCACCTGATCCAGGGAATCAGTCGTGTGTGAGGAGCAGGACAGTAGCCTTCGAGTACCAGGGTTGAGCCCCCCTGTTCTAAATGATTCTATGTTGCTCCACTCAGCCCTCCCTCTCCTTGCTCCACCAAGCTCTGCTAGACTTTCCCTAGCCTTTAATGGATTACTCTTATGAAATAACGATAAATATGAAGCTTTTTTATCAGAAAAGTATCAATGATATAGAAATAACTGTCCTTCTCTGACTGGTTGGAGCAATTCTAAGTACAGTACAGTTCTTAGTCCAAAACCTAAAGCCAGGAAGATAAATCGCTGCATGCATGCATGCAAACATAATGTGATTCTTTATGCATACAACCAAATTTTAAGATATTCTACTAGTATTGGTTCATTTTCAAAGGCCTGTCCCACGTTATATCCACACGGCCTCCTGTTAGAAGCGCTGGTGAAAGTGTAAATTTAAAACCAAGTACTCACCTTAGCTGTATCATGGCTGGCCTGCAGTTTAGCTTGACTGCCCCTACGGCACATCCCAAACTCTAACTAACTTTTTATCTGAGTGCCTCATGGCGTGGAAGGCCAAGACGAGATGTTTCTGTTGGCAGTCGGAGGAGAGCTTGGCAGACTGACTTCAGCTCATCATCACTACCTTCGCCACCCTTTCTTCCCTTCATATTTAACTGCACGTGATCCAAAAGACATGATTTATTTCCAGCAAAAATACTAAAGGATGCATGCATTTGCCAGGGGCATACATGACGAAAAATCAATGAATAACTGTGTCAGGTTTTTATGCTTTTCATTTGCCTTCAGGTTAAATTGTAAAACAAACCATAATAGGCTCACAGATTGGTATTACAGCTAAATGGTGTAGATGGATGGACAGAAGCGTGGACAATACTCCCCAAGTCTCTCTTTTTCTGGCTAATGCAAATACATGTAAGTTTTTCTGTAACTGTCAAAGTGTGTCTTTGTGAGTCTCGGTGTGTGTGCTGTTCTGGGCAATAGAGCAACATCTGTTGTGCCTTAGGGCCACGCAGAGCCTCAGCCAGGGGTCTGTCCCACGCAGCACATACACACTCATTCTTAGCACACTCATTCTTAGCCACCTTTTTTGGGGGGTTGATGGTTCCTCACTCTGTGTGTGTGCATACGTGTCTTTGTTACATTGTGTAGTCAAACTCTAGTCCACTATCATGATCACTTTTAAAGGACTTTTCAAAGTTTGTAGGTTGGTTTCAGGGTTGTTAGAAGTAGGTGAGGCTTGGTAGAGGTTGGGGTCTAGGGAATGTCTTCAAACCAATAGAAAGACAGGACTGTGTGTGTGGGAGGGGGGTTGCTTTTCTCTTATTATCTCTGTCTCAATTTGGGGACTACGCTCACTCAGTGAAACACTTGGGATTTGCCAAATAGCCCAAAACTCCCAGCACCACCACAAACACACACACACGCATGCACATATACACAAAAGCAGTGTTTCTATGTTTGGAATTCACACATGGCAATTGGTTTCTTGTAGAACCCCTAGGGCGACCAAATGGTGACTAATCACCAAGGGTGGCAAAATATGTGTGCATATCTGTGTGTAAGTGTGCCACTGTTTATACCTAAGAGTGTGTGGGGCTGTATGTGAGCGGTAACCTGAAAACACTGCAAACTTGTAAAATTGGAAAAAATGACACAAAGTTCAGAAACTTATTTTTCACTTGTGAAAAATAAATGTGTGTTTGCATCTCCATGATTTATACTGTTAAGGACATTACAAGTGACACATGGTATTAATCACAGTAATCCAATTCTCTTTATCAGTACCCACTGCTGTGCTTTAATGAGCGATCCACATAGAGAGGCTCTCACATAGGCAGGGTGTTGTTGGAAGATAACTGACTCGCTAACTGTCTCTCTTAACCACACACGCCTTCTTGTCAAGCTCGCATCTCAGTCGAGTCAAAATATACAAACGTTCTTCTTAAATAGCGCTTCTATTTTATATGTGTATTGAAAATGAATCCAATGTGTTAAATTAAGTGTGAGGTGAGGAGCCACCATTCAAATGCTGGTTGATTCTCCTTCAGGTTGTTATTGTGCAAAGAGCAACAGGCAGTGTGTTGACAAAAATCGTTGACTTCTTCGTGTTTTCGCTCTCACCTTAACGTACTTTCACAATCCTAGTCAGTGCCGGCGCGACCCATGTTGGCGCCCTAGGCGAGATTACGACTTGGCGCCTGTAATCAATTACCTATAACTGCATCATCACCACCACCCCTACCCGCACATGAGCGCACACAGTCATATGTAGCTGCAGCAGACAGAGATTTGTCTTCGATAGCTCCACTGTTATTAAAATGTTCTTGCATGTTTGAGTTGCGGGTTCAAGACCAAGCTAGTTTCACTTTTTTTTTTCATTTGACCATTCCTGTGTGCCTAAATCCATATTTAAAATCAATAATTGTCACAATTCTAATAATAAAAGTTTTAAAACAGTGTATTTGTAAGTAACCTTGGCTGTCAAATCTTTTTCTGAGAGACCCACAGGATTCTTTATATCATCATATCTATCCGTCTAAAAAAAAGGTTTGGACACCTGCGATATTTGTTCTTTCACAATAGTTTCTCCACTTATTCCCAGACATTGTCACTGTGTCGCTTTGTCAGGTGGAGTGTGTGTGTGTATGTGTGTGTGGGGTCAGACTGGCGCAGTAACCCATGAAAAGCTGTGGAAGGATCCCGGCTGTAAAACGCATTTCACTTTACTGTGGAGAGAATCAAGAGTGAACTACACTTTAGAAAAACCAGCTCAAAACCTGCGACTGATGATATTTGCAAGGAACTTTTTTTGAGCGCTTGAAACTGCGCCCCCTCCAGCAAGTGGCGCTCTAGGAGGCCGACTAGTTCGCCTATGCCAAGAGCCGGCACTGATCCTAGTCATGAGACTGGACTTGCCTTCTTAACTTTCACATTAGACAAATTTCTGATACAGAGCAAGCCTAGATAGGTTGGCATACTGTGCTTGATTCGCATATATGTCTTTAATATTATTATTTAATTTTCGTCAAAACTTCCTGCGTACCACTATAGAGAGCCTCTGTACCACTTCCATAGTTTCAGAATCGCTGGTATAGATGTCTACAGGCAGGTCACTGCCTGAACACAACATGGGTTTAAGGTCACTACCTTCTAAAGTTGAGTCCTACTCAAATTGCTGTTATAGATACATCTGACCAATGTGTGTTAAATACTCAGTAAAGACCTTTTCAGTAGAGATGGCTGCAGTTCAAGCAGGATATAGGTAAAACAAATTCTCAGTATGCTCACAATTAAATGGGTTCTACTACAGTTTGCTTGACATACCTGGAACTACACATTCAGCCAGGTGTAATCTGTATTCTATGTGAAACAACTTCTTTGCCACTAGGGGGAATTATCTTAAACTGTAATATTACTTGACACTATCTAAAGTAGTCTCGGAGATAAAGCTAAAACCGCCGATCTCTCATTAGCAGGTGTCATGCATTATGCATTTGTCCAGGGAAGCCTTGCAACCAAACCTGATGTTCTTTTTAAGCATCAGTATTACAGGCCACATAGTCAGCAGTGACAGTGGGCGAGCAGTGGAAGCCGTTTTGGCACTGTGCAGTCGTGCTGTGAGAGCTGCAATCACATTCAAGTGATTGTGATTGGCCTGGCTTGAAGGAAATTGATTTAGCTGCTCAAGCCCTGGATGTGGGGTGCTTCTCTGATATCATTGGTTTGGAGAGCAATACTGTAAGAGAACAACAGAGTTGGCAAGAGAAAGAGGAATAATAATGGTTTACCGGATGTGTTACTCTGTGGCCCGATGTAACCTTAGGAACTACCACTGGCAGTTCACAGCATTCAGACAGAGTCTGTGAAGATTCTCAGTCATCCAGGTAAAGTTGTCTGAAGATTGAGTCATGGCAACTGGACTTCTTTCTTCC
>JAUYWH010000020.1:2022444-2057782 GCA_034779795.1 Ctenopoma multispine
ACCCCCCCCCCCCCCCCCCACCACCACCATCACCACCACCACCAAACCCACCCTCCCGTATATCAGTTTGTGTGTATCTGCTTCGGCTGTGTCCACACTGTGCCTCATATATCATATCTCCCCCTCTCTGTCTGTCTGCGTCTCTCTGCTGCCCCAGGTCCATGTTACACCATAACAGGATTCATCTAAGTCAAGGGTTAGATATAGAGCAGTGGGAGGGACACAAATAAAAGAGGAGGGAATCCTCCTTTTCATCTCCGCCTGTCGCTGTCTCTCTGTCTCTGTAAGCACTTGTAGGACCGTGATGGAGCGTTGCGTCTGCGCCGCAGGTCTCTGCCCCAGCCAGCCATTGCTCTAATCCCGTTTCCTCCATTGCACGGTCTGTGATAGACAACTTTGGGGTGCATTCATGATCTCAAATAGTCAGCTGCTTCATGTTTGTTGCGTTGCTCTATTTTGCCGTTGATAGTGAGCATGCAAGTACGTTCGCCAGCGGGTCCAGCAAAATGGATAGCGATGATATATTGGTCACACACACACCCCCAGAGGTCACTATGGGAGCACAGTGCATTACTGTGATTGAAGCCGATAATGCACCACCAGGCTCCGTGCTGCGCCCCGTCTAACCCAATCACAACTGTGCTGATGGCGAGCCCCACTATCTGTGCTTCTTTGATTGGATGGAGGAGTGATTGATGCGCACTTGATCCTATTCCAGTTACTTATTGTGGCCCAGTGTACTCTTTAAGGCAAGAGCATGCGGTCATTTTTCACCTGCAGACGCCAGGTTGTCGCTCTGTCCTGTCTTACCCTGCATCCATTAAGGCTCTGATGAGAAGCCGGAAAACAGTCACATGCAGTTTCACAAGTTTTCAAAGTTACACATATTAAAAGCAATGATTTGAACCACACAGAGGGAAATGAAGCTCTGAATCAAAGTAAACTGACACTTTGTCATTATAGGTTATTGAGTGTGGAAGAAGTGGGCAATGTTTTACATTTTAGGTTAAATGCTCTTAAAACATAAAATGTGCAAAAAGTGAATGGCTTCTGAATTGAATGCTTAGTAAAAATTAGTATTTCTCATCACAGAGACAAACCATTTTAGTAACTGTTTTTTAGACTTGAGGACCTATTTCAAACAGCACCAATAATACTTGACTTGACACCTACTTTCTCATTCCTTCCCACACCTCTTCCAACCACCCTCCATCTGCTGGATTGTAAATGAAGTGGCAGAAAGAGAGAGAGGAGGAGGATTCCATATTAAAACTGCACTTTACGTGACAGCTTTGAAAAGCAGCATTGGAACAGAAAACATACAAAGACTTCAGTACCCACAAATCCTGCATGGTGACGAGACGAGCGCGGTGATGCTGTGATGTCCGTTTTTCTGTCCATTTAACACTTCATTCAGTCTGTTTAAAAAACACACAGCTCTTACGTCCCTGCCCATTTGATACGAGCCATGCCGCCATTTGTGTGCATCTCATTGGGCACGCATGTGCAGATTATTTAGTTTCCCTTAGCGTCTGTGTGATACCTACTGCGGAGAAAAGGAGAAACATCGCTCCAGTAACTTGCTGCATAATTCTCAGTGCCATGGGAGCCCCGCCTGGTTGGTTCATTTCTATGGAGAGATGTCTCCCAGTGTTTGAAGAAGCTAAAATAGAACAGCACAAATGTCAAAAAAAAACACAGCACAGCCAGGGAATAGCTGCTAGTCTGACTGCCTCAGTGACCTGACTAATGCTTTTTTGAAACTCATGAAAAAAAAAACATAAATAAACATATAAATGAAATAATGGGAGGAGGAGGTGTTTTTGAGGTGATTTTAACACAGACTTTCATCCTATATGCTTTGTTGACACAAAAGACATAGAGTGGAGTCATGGAGATGTGGAAGCAGCTCAACAGAGCCAATCACTCAAGAAAATCTTCATAGTCTTTTATTGTATTAAATAAGGGGTTCAAAATTCAGGTCTTGTCCAGGGACACTTCAACATGTGGCTAGGGATCAGTGGGGAACTGGGAGTCACCACCAACCCTGGCATACGTAGATGACTTGCCTATCAACTCATCCACTGTCTGCAGTGTCTGCAATGAATGTATGAGTGTGGGTGACTTTCAGGATTAAAACAGCGTTCATTTGGTAGCCCGTGCTTTGCTAATGTGCCTCTAACATCACAGGCATGATATTAAGGTCCTCAGTTTGCTTCTCAGTCAGAATGTTGGGTCACAATTGTACAAGTCCTATAATAAGCGCATCAGATAAAGCTCAGCACTTCCTGCAGTTATTTCATATTAAATCCTCCAGCAGGAAATGAGGGGATGATGCTCTTTGGGACACTTTTAATTTGAATCTCTGCAGGAAGTGCTGAGCTCTACTGATGTCAGCAGATTAAACTTGAGTTTAACACAACTACAGTGGAAATCAGGAAGACACAAGGTACATACATGAGTGAAAAGATACATAAAAAGAAAAAAAATCTTATTGAGCTGCTCCTTTTTCCTTTTTTTTGCACCATTTTGTCATTCAGCATGTTTAGTCCAATGCACCTTAATGTTCAGTGACTGTCTGAAACACATTTCAGTGGACCATTAGTGTCAAATGTGCACATAGTAAAATGAAATTCTTTGTTTGCTTTCAGTAAATGGCTCATATCTCACATCTGACATCTGCTAGCATATGTTGTTTACTTGTACTCTTTAGGTAAGACTCATACTGTGGGAAGAAATAAATAGTTTGCAGAACTGCTCTACTTTTATCTTAGCTTTGTAGAACAATATTATGGGATTTGGAGGATTCACGGTGCTGCGCGGTGCACACTGAGGATAGCATTTGATTTTGGATCCTGCTGTTTTAAAGAACTTTCTCTACCATAGTGGTACATAAGTAGTACACATGTACAGGTGTTGTTATTCATTATGGATGATAAAGCAAATAGTTTCTGAAAGTATAGAAAATAAAAATAGGATGAGTGTAGCAGGTGGAATAGGGGCAGGGAAAAGGAGGGGAGGGCTTTTTTCTATTATTAGTATTTTTCTAGTGGAATACTGACCACACTGCAGGTTGCAGGTCAACACTGCATCTTTACACACACACACACACACACACACACAACACAGACTGTTCTCTGACCTTTTCTTCACTGAATCTTACTGCATCACGCCTGCACTCTCAACCTCACAGCCAGGGCTTGAGGCGATATAGCCTGCATCCTGTACCTCCATCAGTCAGTGCGAGTTGGAGAGGACTTTGCTGTTGTAGCTTGTGCAGACAGAACACTGTGTTGAAAAAACCTGAAGCTGAATGGAATGGATCCACCTGTCTACTCGAGACCAATTACGGTGCTTGTTAATCAGGAAAAGGTTAATCATCCCTAATTCCAGAATAATTATTCTGATAATGTTGCCTTCATGGGATACATAAAGCTACTGTAGTGTAATAATCATCTTAAAGTAATATTTTAAAAGAACACACACGTTTGATGTTGCAAAGTAAAATGTTAGCATAGACAAAATGCTATTTAGGTGAATACTGCACAAAAGTTTTGACTGCAAAAGAACTGGCTCTCTGCCAAAGGTGGTTCCAGAGTGGAAAGCAAAGCACATAGCACATTTGGATACATTTGTTTGATCAATTCCTGGTGTATTTTTTGCATGACGTATAAAATATCTGTATTGTCTAAGTTACATTGTGCACAACAGAAATGATCTGCCCTCACCGCAGCCCTCCTGTAAACAACAACAGGAAGACAAATCAAACCATGATTCATACTTTTAGCATCTGCCAGAACTGGAGACCCGTGATTAAAGTGTGATACAGAATTTCCACCTTAATGTGATTTAAATTCTTAAATGTGATTGTTAAACAACAGCAAGTTATATTTCCATGTCACAATAGATTTACAATTTCATATTTTGGACTTGGATCGTAGCAATTTGTCACATTCAGCTCACAGTACAAACAGACAACCTAAGGTGTAGAAAACCAGCCCAGTGATGACTTTGGAAGTCTCCTTCAGTCAAGTGACTCTTGCCTTGCAGGTTGTAGTGGTCCGCTGAGAGTCTCGTGATGGAGTGCGTGAAAATATCCTTCTTGAAAAGGTCTAAGTGGTTCCGTCTGCTACTCGTGGTCATGGAAGAAGTCACCGCGGTTTATGACTTCGCTGTCAGGTTAGCGACACTGGAGACGTTGCGATGATGGAACGGTGTTTGCACCCTAGGGTGATCATTATCCGGCCATTCAGGTCATTCATCACGTCTAACGGCTGCTGTAGCATGTAGAACTAAATGATTAAAACCTAGTCGTAGACACTAAAGGTTACAGACGCCTGTGTTTCTCCTAAACCTGTTCAGTTGACCATGTTATATTTCATTGCCTGGGGCTTCAGGTTTTATCCTCCTTGAGGGTTTACAGGTGTAGTAGCCTTGGATATAGGCTGTGATCTATATACAGTAAGAGCTCTGTGAAGTTTGTTTGTTTAGATCTTCAGTATATTTTCAGCCCATGCGTTGGTGTTCATGACTTTAGGTCAAAGTATAGACATTCTCTATTAACATGACTGATAGCAGAACTATTCCTAATTGTTTGTAGTCGTTCAATATGACTCCTACTTAATAATTCTTGTGTCTGCTGTTTTCTAACTGAATTTGAACACAAACAGAGCAGGTACAGTTATGTGGCTGCAACAAGTAAAAGACATTCAAGAAAAGAATATGACAATGTTCCTTTATGATCTTCTTCCCTTTTATTCAAATGCTGCTGTGACTCATTTATTCAATCTGCTTCAAGCCTCCAACAATTTAACAAAGGTCAGAGGTGCTGGCCTCTACACATACACATGTATAGTGTCCACAGTATGAGCAGCACACGTCAGAGTGAACTTCAGTGTGTAGGTTTTATATTGATGTGGAAGAGGTGGAGATGTGGTGAAGGACACGATATGAGAGCCAAAGAGAGAAATGAAGAGGGAGGGGGGTGAGGGTTGGGATGGGGGGAGTGGAATGGTTGCCAGGGTTACGCTCAGGGTTGCGACCCCTCATGTCAATCCGTCCATTTGGAGCATATTGCAGAGTAAGAGGATTGGATTTTCATGGAGATAGATTTCATCTACTGAAAAGCTCTCTCTCTCTCTCTGTCTCTACCTCTCTCCACCTCCACCTCCCTCCACCTGCTGTACAGTACGTGCCACTCAGACTTTTTTTTTTGACATCTTCCCTTTTGTGTCTCAATGTGTTTTTATTTTTTTCGTACCCTGAAGTCCCCCCCCCGTTCTTGCTTCCTTTTTCCCACCCCCCACTAAACCTTACTGTAAGTGTGTTTGAGGAGCAACATCAGGATCAACATGATCCCTTGTGATATTTTCTAAATGCCAATTTGTCTCTCCTCACTCACACATCAAAGATTACACTGTGTGTTGTGTGTGTTTTTCTCTTTCCTCTGTCTGTCTGTGGGTTTCAGTCCGAGGTGACAGAGTGGCTGTAATGGAGACAGCTTAGCTGGCTTTTCTTCTTCTTCTTCTTTTAAATGTCACACTATTCTTTTTCCATCTGCTGCACACAGAGGCTGCTACAGTGCGACTGTACTTTGATGGGGTCACAAATTAAGCTTCAGGCCACATTGACACTTGGTTTTAAAATGATATGTTGAGGTTGACAACATGTTTGAATGCAGGTTATTGTAATTCTGGTTTGACATGTGGGAGTCAGGTGAGATTTTTTAAATATAGTCAGTGTTCTCCACACATGTGGAGGGTGTGCACAACAGAACAATAAACAGAACATGTGGTGCTGGAAGAAAGAAATGTGGAAATAGAACATTGGTCTTGTTAAAGTTGTGTTGTGTTTTTTTTTTCCTCCCAGATTAATGACATGTCTACTGAAGGAAAGTAATGATGAAATAATGATGCGATCGTGTTAGGTGGAGCTGAAAAGCCGACTGAGGTCACACAGATTCCAATACTTGCAAGTTAGAATTCTCATCAAATTCTCATTAGAAATCAAATAATATAATTTTGTTTTTCATGGATAATGGGAACGAAAGGTCATAACAGTTTAGAACAAAAAGCAAGGGACTGAACCAAAAAAAAAAAGTTATTTATTTAAGCTCTTTTCAAGATTTACATCACATCCTAATCAGACAAAGTGTGAAGTCATAAATAATCTCCATCCCCTGTTCAAATTCTCATATCTACAGGGATATACAGACGTTGCTTTTTGTCAATGCTAATGTGTGGGACAGCGGCTTCTCATATGTCCTTGTGTACTTTGGCTACATCAGAAGGATTCAGATGTTCCACTAGGGAGCAGGCGTGAGTCTAATCATCCCTGACTGACTAATTATCTTCATTTAGTAAACCTCTGCTTTTTTAGAAGCTGTAGCAGAAGTTGAAGTAGGTAACGTTGCTATCACAGCAGAGAAAATAGAAATGGCCGCCATGTTCAGTAGATTCTGTGTGTGTGTGGTGATACAAAACTAATGTTCTTTAATACGCCCCCGCTGGTCATATGTGGGGACTGCATCCACTTACTGACTGCTTTGAGTCAACGCAGGGAATCCAAGGTCACCATGATGCACATGCAAACATGTAGCTGAAGGCAAGTACACTACATCCCCAGCCTCAATGTAGCAAACCCATAGAAAATAATCAGTACTTGTATTTTTAATAGCTTCTCCTTTCATTAGATAAACGTGTGTGTTTGTGTTTATAGACATATATCATCTTGACCGGCTGGGTTTGATTTGCGTTAATGTAAAAATCCTCACATTGACTCAGAAATGTTGGGCAGCTTGTAGCTTCTCTCTCTCACTTCATTTACAGTGGAAACATTTGCTCAGACGCTTTAGTTGCCATACTTCTGCCCACTCGTTCTACGTCACGATCGTCACTCGGGGGCTACCCAGAAGAAATCAGTGCAGAGGTCACAGTAAAGCGCCTCGCTGAAAGACGCCTCATTCTAGTGATTCTCCCACCACATGAGCCTGCCGACTTTCCCAGCTGTTTTACGAAGTTCACTAAGTGACCTTAGCAGCATAATGCTGCTTCCCGAGGCTATGACCACCCACATTCCACAATTATGAATATAGTTACTTTGCATTTCCTCTCAGTATTACAAAACAAAACAAAAAAACAACACGAAACAACACAACAGTGACTGATTATAGAATGACAACTGCAGGCAGAGTCCAAATGGAGAAATGGAAGGTTCTTTGGGATGACAAACAAACCCCAGCAACATACAAACCTGACAGGGGAACACATGCTAAATGTCAATCAATCTTTAATTCATGTAATTTCCGCCTCTCTGAGTTCATTATGCAGCACACCTGCTTTGTTGTGCCCCCTGTGTATGCATGTGTGTGTGTGTGTGTCTGTTTTTGTATGTAGGTAGCATCTACAGTACAGTACAGTAAACCTATCATGCTGGTTTCACGCTTTGGTTTACATGCTGAGGGTAAAGATTGACACAAATGTGTGTGTGTGTGTGTGTGTGTATGTGTGTGTATGTGTGTGTGTTTGTGGGGATATCAGGTTAATATGTCACTCAGTGGGGGTTCTGATAGAAGCCAACTTTTTGTGACACTCCACATGGCACTGGCGGCGTGTGTGTGTGTGTGTGTGTGTGTGTGTGTGTGTGTGTGTGTGTGTGTAAGCAAGAGATCCAGCCAAATCACCTCCACCCCAGTGTGAATCACAGTGGAAATTGCCTCTTACTGTTAAACAAGCCCATCCTTCAGAGATGGAGCTTTCCTGTGCATAATATCTCCACCTTAGGGGCCACACAAACACACACACATACACACACACATAGGAGAAACTGAGAGTATCAGATCATTAATCTCTGTAGCTCTCACCCTCTTAACCCCACCTCTGCACCACTGTCCTCACTCCCTTCAGCAAAGTCATGCCTGTCTTCCTTGACCAACACACACACACCGCAGGTCTGAGCGTGTGTGTGTGTGTGTGTGTGTGTGTGTGTGTGTGTGTGTGTGTGCCTACATTTCTCTGCGTTTGTGTGTACATGTACTAGTTACGTGCTTGCTAGTCAGTGTGTTTGTGTGGTTACAGGAAACATACAGAAACGAAGAAGCAGCGTGTGTGACATGGAAAACGAGAGAGCATCTATTCTTATTTCCCTGCCAGTAACATGACTGCATGCCAGCCAACAGAATGAAGCTCTCTCTGGAGAATCCTGTCCTCCTTTTTATTCCTCCAAAAAAATAAAAAAATAAAATCACTAAATCACATGCTGGCACACAATACACTGCCTCTCCATTAGTGTCAAAATGTACTTGTGAGAACTGCCAATTGTGGTGGAAACTGGTAGCTAAAAACAGATTGGGATTTTTGCTTTAATCACACTGGTATCTTATAACCCCACAGACATTATAAGGCACTGAAGTCATATTAAAACAGAATGATCAAAGCAAAACAGAATTTAGTTGCTTTCCATTTATTTATTTTTTCTTTCAAGTTGTACTTCCCAACGTCATCAGAGTGAAAATAAATATCAGCAGGGAAGCTGGAGTAGTGTATGCAAGGCACAATTAGGCATCATTATACAAACACTGTGAATTAATTGGAATTATATTAATCGTAAATATATAATACTGACATGATGATATATTGAGTGTATGTTTATTATGTTGATTGCAGATTAAATTGGAGGATTACTATGGATTGATGTGATATGATAAATAAACAACCAGAAATACAACTTTTTATTTAGAATAATTTCATCTACTCAGATCATCTGTTTTGAAGTTTTGCTCTTTGTCCCTGAAAGACACTTGCATCACTGATTGAATATAGTTGTATATCAACTGTAGAAGTCCACCTACATCCCCTCCGTACATCCCGGCCACGACACACCAAGCAGACGTCAAAGAACTAGACGCGACTGTTGTGTCACCGTCATCTAGGCCAAAAAGCTTCTTCTAATCAAGAAAACGTCTGGTAGGAAGTTGTAACTTGTAAAGGGCACTGGAGTTCATTTCTCAATAATTTGCTTTGCTGAACCGCCAATCAGAATGACTTCTCATCGCAAGGGTGTCCACCCATTGACTCAACATCCTAAAGACATCCAAGGCTTTTGTGTTGATGCTAAAGGTACTCCGTAGGTTCAGTATTTGATGACAGCGCTGTCCGAAGCCATATTGATGACTGCTGATAAGATATGATAGGAGACGATACGATAACTGCCTTCAAACTGAGAAAAAAGAACAAGACAATAGGCATCTCTTAAAATAGTAAAATATCACCAGCATGGCAGCTGTGTCGAAGCACATGGCGTGAATGTTTAGTAAAAGTACTTATAACACGTGACAAAAGGTCCCCAGCTGGGATTTATCTGAAGATATTACTGTAATGCATGAATCTACCTTCCCTAGTCTGGATTTTGCCAGCTAAATGGTGAAATGTAAAGAGACAAATCAGGTTTGAACATTTGATTCGACAGAAGAAACCAGACACTGAGTGATCACAGAAAACTTCATGTGCTGCGTTCCCTAGAGCTTCACCTTATTTCAGACTGCAGGGTAATGAGCATGATATTTTTCAAGCTGATCCCACAGTTATGTAAGACACAGATGGGGTTAGATTTACCTCGGCGTTCTGCTCCCATGTTGCACCTCTGTGTCCATCCAGCCCGCCCTGCTTGCTCTCTCCCTCTCTTTGGATTGGATTACCCTGCCTGACACGACGGCCCTCGCCGAGAGTGACACATGACAAAACACGATGGTTTGTCATCCGTGGCTGAGTGCAGGGCTGTCAGCACAGAACCCAGCGTAGCTCTTGTAATAGGTCTGCTGGGTGAACTTCCCATAATAAAAGCCTATGTGCATATAACACTAGTCTCCTTTGACACTGCAGATACTGGGACGTTGACAGAGCTTCAACACTTTACTGTACCTCACCTTCAGTCACCAGCACAATCACAGTCTGCTGCTGCTGGCCCAAATGCAGCTCCACTGTCACAGTTGTGGAACAAAAAGGTGTAGGATTCCTCAGTGAGAAGACCTCATGACTGCAGGTGTTTAGTTATGGAAAAGTGTTAATGAGGTTTGGTCCCAATTCTCTCCTTTTACCCTCCCCATCATTTAGTTTGGAGATATCTTCCAAAAACTATTGGGGGCACTGGTAATTACTCTAGTCTGGAATGAAGAAGATGACACAGAGTAATGTCTGAAGACCAGTGGTGCAAAGGACCCATGCCACTCTTTCCTTTCCTTTTTAGCAAGAATTACATTAAACCTGAAAATGTGTTCACTTCATCCATCTGATCTGATCTTTGAGGGACGCTCTTTAAAGTTGCATAACAAAAGTTTCAGCTTGTGGCTCGGGATGGGATCAGGAAGATCGTGGAATCTGCAGGTTTCAAGCTGTAGACAGTAGAGCGTGCTACGACTATTAGCTATGACTGATGAAAAAGTGGCCTTTCATTCACGTACATTCAAAGATGCAATGACGCAGTGGCAGTGGTGCAGAGATATTGGCGTCTTAAAGTTTTAGAGTGACGCTTGTGCTTCTAACCAATCAGAGAATTTCTGCTTGATTCATAGGTTTTGCGACTGCTTGCTTATTCTAATTTGATAATGACTAATATCTGGAGGACAGTGCTGAGCATAGCAGGGTGAAGCAGTCGGTAGAGAAGCATAGGAGGGAGGCTAGGCAGGAAATGTTACACTGTCACAATGAAGAAGCTGAACTTGCATTTCCACACGAGACGTCCTAAGAATATGCAAATTACCAAATGTAAATCCATATGTAAATGCTATTTAAAATGTGAGGACAGTGTTGGATAAAACTCTCCCTTATTCTTGTTCAGACACATTCAACGATTAAAATACATATCTATGGAGAGTAACTTTGTAATGCAGTTCAGATAAAGAGAAAGCCAGTGCACAGAGGCACATTGTCTTAACATAATCTCTGCACTTGAGGGGGTAGAAGCCCCTTATTCTTCTCCCATGACACTATCAGGCTGCAGCCACGGCGGCAAATCCCACTGTTGTAGGAGGAAGACAAGAAATTACTTCCTGTGTCAGATTAGGGTTATCGTAGCTGAGTTATTATTATTGTGACTGATTTAGATGCCTGCTCTCACTTTCTCCCTCTCCGTCTCCCCCCGCCGTACCCCCCCCCCCCCCCCCACACACACACACACACACTACTGAGGAGGAGATACTGTAGAGTATTTACAGGGTTATCAACCCATTATAATGTTGGATAATCTGCACTGAGGGGCAGTTAGCTGGCAGCTAGATTCTTTATGGGGAATTTAGGCTACAAAAAAAAAAAAACTGCAACAAGCAAATCCATGGTTGCATTGTGACGAGATGTGCCATGCATTGTTTCCCAAACAAAAAGCTGTTAGTGCTAAGAGGTGACTGTTCCAAACAATTTGGAATTTTTAAGTCTATAGACTGAGGAGAGGTGGAGCGGGAGACAAGAGGAGAGGAGAGGAGAGAAAATGGCTCTGAATGGCCATTATTTGGCGGCGCAACAAATAAGACACAGATGGGGGAGAGAGAGTGAGGGAGGATGAAAGAGGAAGGAAAAGAAACGTTCGCCGTGATTACAGAAGATGAAAAAAGCATAAGTGTCACTAGTGTCCATCTGGGTCGATTTATTTAGTGTTGTTCTTTCGTGAGACAGCGCTCCTGTACTTTAGGCCTTTTCACGCTGCTGTACATTAGAACAACAGACGTTTTACCATTACGCCCACATACAGTTGGAACATTGCATTCCAAAGCCGTGGGCATTAATATGCTGCTGCAACCTCAGGGCTGGACCCAAACTGGGGGGGCAATAAAAAATGCAATTGACAATATTATTCTTACTTACTGTTAATGTACTGTTCCAGTCATTCAGTGGAACGGAGCAATTCCACAGTGGGGATAGGCAACACGTGGGCAGGCTTAAAGCACAATGGCTACACCTACAGTCTAGCTACAACAGCCACTGATCACAGTTGGTGTTCCAGTTCATTCCAGTAGGTGCTGGATGTTGTCTATTATCTGAAATATGAATATATTCTTCAGCATTAATAATTCCCCTAAGAGATAAAGAGGCCTAATGCAAACCATGGATGTTTTATGTCTATGTGGCACAGAAAGCAGACGTTACATTCATTCTTTTTTAATTGCTGGATTTTTGGAGCTGGACTTAATAGAATAATGAGCCGCTTTACAATACGTCTTAAGCTTGATTCATTGCGATGTACAAATGGCGTAGGGTTCGTTCAACTGCAAACCCTACACAGTAGCCTGACGTGCACGGCGCCAGAGATGTACACGTTGTAGTGATGCAAACCACAACCAGGATTGATGCACTCGGCCATAAAGACTGTTTGTTTTGCAGTAGTTTTAGTCTAACATCTATTAAATACAACTCTGATCCATTCAGCTTCAGTCTCCACTGTTTGCAGTACAACAGCATCATTCAACAAACCTCACCCTAGTGCAACAGGAACCGGTGAAACAGACTGAGGACATAACTCTGTTGGTACATATATACAGTACAGCACACTGTAGACACTGCAGTGTTGTATTAAGACTCCCCTCACTCATTCCCTTATTTTTATTAGTTTATGTGTAAAAGTACATATTGTTCCCTTGTTAGGTCAATTCCATCCACAAGATACACTGATTACAGCTAATTTATTAGCTCAAGGTACACATTGATTGTCTTGTTTAGGTTAATTCAAGGGCAGAAGATAAGCATCAGGGCTTTGACTGTGACTAATTTACTGCAGGTACACATGATACACATCATTCCCTTGTTTTGGTTAATTGTAGTGCAAAAAAGGTTATCACATTAGGAGATGGTATTAACCTTTCTACTTGTTTTGAAAGAAAATTAATCATATTGTTCCTTCCAACTCAGATAAACACTGCCTGGTTTGGGTTCGTGTGAGTGCACGAGGCTCATTATCTCATTTTAGTTCATTTGAGTGCACAGTGGTTGAGTGTAAATGGCTTATGTACAGTGGCTTGTCACGAGCATAACGATACCTGTTTGTGTGACTCATCTGCGGTAATGAATGATCACTTCATCTGCACCTCGGTGCGTGGAGTTCTGAGAGTAAGCAGAGTGCAGCAGGTCACCCTGGTTTATTTTAGCTGCCAGCATGTCCCCAGCGAGGCCTCTGTCAAAGGTCAGTATCAACAGGTTAGGACACAGAGACAGAGGGATATTGACTCCTCCAGAGAAACAATGGGTTTAGAGGCCACACAAGCAGTGGAGGACATATGGATGGATACATGCTGAACTTGAACCTTGAGAGTGAAGTTATAAATCCCGGTCTCAAGGGGACATTATAGAAGACCGGTAAAAAAATAGGTGGAGGTGAAAAGATGATATAGAGGTGAAGAACTGAAACGAGGAAGAGAATAAAGGTCAGAGTAGGACTGATGTGGTTATTGCAGAAAACACACAGGGGATTTCTGATTAGCAGCTGCTCTGAGGAATGGATGAGGTTTTTCGAGATACTGGATCTGTGTAAAGTCTGTCATTGCCTCCACTCATAATTATATAAAGCTGTTTATTCTCTAATTATAATTTGCTCCGGCCAATTGTATTAAGCTAACAATGAGTTCTGGCTTCTGTGATTTACAACGTGTGTGTTGATTTTGTGCTCCCTGTGGATTTTTTTTTTATTGTGGTGGCCCCATAATTTAGCACTTTGGTTGCAATGGTTTTATATTTTAAAGCAGTTTTAAAGTTGTGAGCTCAATATAAATTATAATTATCATTATTATTATTATTCTAATAATTATTACACTACAGTTCTTTTAATTAAGACCGCACAATACAAATTGTCTTACCAACAGTTCAACATGGGGAACTGGCCTCAGGCCCCAAAAGTCCAAGGTTAAATTCATGTTAATTAATTTCTTTGGTTGTTTGATTAATTGTAAGTTAATTTTCGCTACTAAAATACAACATGAAGTCAGATAATTAACTTGTGGCCCCAACTTCCAGGAGAGGCCAGTGTCAAAACGTCATTATAAAAAGAAACTAAATTGATTTATTTGATAATGTTCTCATATGATTTCATATCTAAATAAATACACATGTGATAGCTAGATAGCAAGCAGGGGCTTTGCCCCCCCACTATTCTATGATTTTGTATAGTGTCCTCTGTGTGGATCTATTAGATCTGGATAAGATACAAAAATCTCTTTCTAATCAGTCTTTGCTATAAACAGAAGTTTTCAAGAGCAGCACTTGAGCACTGAGGACTAGAGATGGAACCCAGTCTGATTCTGAACCCAGTCTGAATCTGAAAAGCAAAACTGTACAGTATTTAATGTCCGAACCTGAACCGAGCCTGGTGCAGTTGAGTCTGTGCTGTGTTTTTCTACCACGGCCTTCGTGGATCCCTCATGACCTTTGACCTTTAGGAAGACCTACAGTACAGGCTTCCAAACCTTACCTAAACCTGAACATGATTTACACATTTCTGTCCGAACCTGACCCAACAGGGTTGATTTGGCATGGTCCAGGCCTCCGTTAGACTGATGTTTTTCTCCTTGATTTTTAGAGGGATGTGAACACCTAGATTTTGCTTGCTCACTTTTTAACACCTGTGGTTCTAACTGTAAGAAATTTCATCTGAAAATTACCTGTGAAATTATATCTTAGTTAATGTGACCATTAGCCTGCTGTGGGCCCTTTGTACTGCCTTCACTGTATTTCCTGCTTCCGTTTGGCCCCTTATTATGTTCCAGCTCTCTCCTCTCTCAGAACAATCCTAAAAATCCACTCCACCAGTGATCACTCACTTCGGCATCTCCCTTCAAAAACAACGCTAATAACTTGTAGAGTTGTTGCTGCTGCTGCTGCTATCAGCGTATTCCGATGGCTGAAACAGCTTGTTGTCAAATCAATAATAATTACACGATGAAAGGCCTTTTGCACTAATGATTTTACACAGCAGAGCTATATCAGAAGAGTCAGGGTAATAAACATTGCTCTTTTGTCTATAGAGAGGGGGAAAAAGTGGATAGGGATATAGCTGCAGTAGAAATAAGGCAACAATGTGGGGGATTTATGTGAGGAAAGAGTGATAGAAGCAGGCAAGAAGGCCTTCAATCACTGTGATTTGACTCTGCATTTCTGTAGCAGATTCTTTAAAGGCATTCAAATAGCATCATAAACACTTTCTGAGCACATGCTGAGTGCATTATACTCACCAGAGACAATGTAGCGTTCTATGACACAGACTGTAAAAAGAAAGTGTTAACGCCGTTATCAGAAGACGAGGAAATACAACAATCGAATTGTGTTAGATTAGTTTAAACTTTAATGATCCCTGTCAGGGCGGAAACAGGGGCCATTACAGCAGCAAACAGTAAGAGCAAATAAGAAGAATACAGGAGCGCAGCATGTCAAGGTGATGCATTATTCACAACGTGTCTCAGCCAGAACTATGAAAGTTATTAAAAACAAAGAAAAGACGTGAAGTGAGGATTTGACAAGGTGATTGGCTTTGCTCATAGTGGGTGAAAGTGAAGGGTGTTTTTTTTTTTTGGATGCCATCAAAATGTCAATTTGCTTTACTAATATTCAAAGTAATGACCCGAAGTTGAAATATGAATGTCTCCTATGGGCTCTGAAAGCTCAAAAAGAGAAGAATAAGTGGGAAGGAGACAGAGGTAACAAAATATGAAGCGATACATAGATGACTCATGTGTTGTACAAGAGAGCAAGACTCTTGCAGCCCTCTGTTGCATATATATTTACACCGTGTGTGACTCAGATACACAAACCATTAGCAGATGATTGGTCAGTGTGCCATGTCTAAGGCGCCCTATAAATATTTTCTGTGGTTCCAAACTCAATAACAATGTCATTATGGCCGGTACGGTGTAAGAAATCACATTACAGCCTCTCACACTGTTTGCTCCTCTGGCTACTTATTAGAAAGATTGCCCTTCTTTTTATCTGCCTTGGCATCACCATCTTTGGGCCCGTCTCTGCGTTATTTTCTCCGTGTGAGAAATATTGCTTTTATCTGCCTGATATTGCCCTTTTATTAAAATTTTGACTCTGCCCTGTCCCCTGCCAATAAGACGGAGGTGAGGGTGTATTTTGCTCGGCAGCTCGGAAGGTAGCAGTCTGTAAAAGCTGCAGTGAAAGCTGCCTCGCCCCAGCTTAAGGAGCTGCTAACCCACCTAAAACAATTTCATTTGTCACGGTGTCAGTGGAGAGTTTCACTGCTCCATGATGGCGTGTAAGTGCTGTTTCAGGAGGCTTTTTCACCCTGGCCAGTGAGAGAAATACCTGTGTTGGAGAATTGTTTGAATCAACTAGAGGAGAAGAGCATTCACATGAGCAGACCTTTGCTTTCTGCTCACATCAAATGAACATTTTGGTCTATAATATAGTTATCCGACCTTAAACTGCACCTGTGTGAGAGGTGTGTGTTGTAGGAGTTTGGTTTTGCGATGGCTTGAAATGCAACAAAGCAATAATGTGATTATTTGGTTACTGTCTTACTCTAATGCTTTTTTTCAGAGTTTTCCAGAGGGGGGAGTGTAAGCCCCATTGTTTAAGTGTGGGGGTAGGATATTGGAGTAATGGGTCCAAGCTAGGTGTTAATTGTGAGACAGTACTCCAATACCCAAAGTATATTTTTTCAACTACTTGAACATGTTATAATCACATAAGCCATTTACTTTCAACGGCTGAAGTCAAGTTAAGCATCCATGATGGCATTCTGTCCATTTGATGACTGTAACTAGACAAGGCTCTTTGGGGTGGTTGTTCAAAAACGCCCATTCTCTTTGTCTGAGACACTCAGTATGTAAACACCTCAATAAAAGATAATGAATATTAATTCTAGAAACAGACACTACCACAGCCCACATTGTACAATCAGAATTAATATTCAATCACCAGTGATTCAATGTAAATTACAAACCAAGTGTGTAACACACAAAATTATAGTTGCATGTGACAACTACTGAAATTACTACCAAACATAGGACTGTGTCCCAGGTGAGAACTAAAGGACACAACTATATGAAAGAGACATACAGATGGGTGGCACATAGTCTTACTAGTGCCAAAGATGGCGTTAAGAGCTCACACAGGCACTTCAACAGAGAGGCCTGTTGTTTAAAGATGGAGGTAAAGAATGGGGTCTACAACCACCCCTTCACCTTGAATTGTCCAGGCCTGATGATGCTACAATGTTAAGTGCAGCAAAACTCAGATACTTTCAATACAAACAGTAATAATAGTTCTGATTGAGCTGGACTGAATAATGGAAAGCAATATAACAAGCAATGTAACGCAAGTCTTTCTTTTCAGATTTACAGATGGAAAAAAAAAGCTACAGAAGATACTGGCTACTGTCAGCCAGTAGATTATTATTTGAATTTTTAGTGGCCTTCAAAACCTCCGACTTGTCACCTTCTCTTAAAATCTCCCTCTTTCTCTCCTCGTCTGCTTGTGATTCTCATTATTACTTCACACACTGACTGACGTGACCCCTCGCCACATCTGTTTTGCATGCTTTAAGACTTTTGTGTCCTGAACTGATGTGATGTAGTCAAAGCTCGCTGGGCCAAGGCGCGTGTTTGTCCTCCTTGTGTCTTGTCTTGTTTTTGGTAATAAGATGAACTCCACTTCGGAAAGTGAGATGACAGCCAGTCGTACATAGCAAATCAGAGATTTAATCAAAAAGCTCATTCTTATGCAGCAGTAATATCAGGTGTTTGTCATTGCTGGAGACGTTTAGAAGCACTGCCTGAATGAAGAACTGAGTGATGCAATACGTTAGCTGTGGAATTCAGTTTAATCATGGCCTAATTGCTGTTTTATGCAAATGCTGATGCAGAATGTGCTGGAGTTTTATTGCTTTCCTTGTGCCATACCCATTCTTCAACATATACTGTGTATTGTTATGTAATTAATCATTATTACAATTTCCCCAAAATGTTGTTGTTAATAATTGGAATTCTGGTAATAATGATTCAATATGACTTTTATTAGACCAATGCAATCTTCTCAGTCATTGTAAATCACAGAGCATCAGTTAACTTCTCCTGAAACTCCAACTGGAAAGGTGGGTCACCTGAGGATATGGCCCTGTGGCAAAGCCATCCAGAAAGAGCACGTAAAGACCTCCTCCAGCATCACTGACAGTCCCGTGCTCGGCGGGCGACACAGCAGGAGCGCATTGATTACAAACTAAATGCCTCCCCCTGGCGTGATACCTGCCAAGAAGCTTCAGGTGCCAGTGAATGAAAAATAAAAATCTACATCATCTACAAAGCAGAGGCAAACTGACAAGCTTCTTTGTCAAGGAAGTGATCAAGGCATTTTCTCAGAGAAAAGGCACAGGTACCCATCTGTTTAAATAAACTGTACATAGACAGAGCTTTCACTTTTCAGTGCAGCCTTGGCTGGCTTTAATGAAAATTCACAGTAACCACAATAGGTCAAACCTGTGGTCAGGGGCTAAAGTAAAAAGTTTTTTTTCCTCTAAAAATATAAGAACATTACAAACACTTTCCATTTGTCTGTTTGGACTGGAAAAAATATGAGTACTGAGACCTGATTGTCATTAGCAGTTTGACACAGTTTTATACAGTTTGTTGTTCATGCTCTAGTAAGACTGACCTTTTTATCTTGCATCAATAAATGACCTTAACAATATCTTAACTTTTTAGTCAATTATAGGAATGAATTCCTCTTTAGTGCCAAGGTGTCTTTACACACCAATGTTGTGGTGGAAAAGGCTCAGCATGGGCCAGTCAGTGCCCACAAAGACTCATAAATAACACCAGGTGGTGTAAATGTTGTGGCTGATTAGCGTTTTATAAGGTTTTTTTAGATTTATAAGACAAGTTCCTGCATTAAACCCCTATATGAAAGAAAATATCAAATCAAATCCAGTCAAAATAGGCACAGACATCTACTCAGGGATAAACTGATCAGATATTGGTGATCAAAGGCCTCAAATCCGTCTCACACTTGTTAGTGAGTATCTGAGCCTTAAGGGAATTTCATCACATCTGGCACAAATGTTGCACTTAGAGTCATAGATGAACTGATTAGAATTTGAGTCACATTACAACCACCAGGTGGAGTTGATTTTGTGACAGATTGTGTTTTATGATTTATAGGAAGGTAGGAAGGAAGTCTTTTCTTTAAACCTCAGCTTGGACTCAAGGATGAGCTGATTAGAATATATCAGGAGAAACATGCATGTCAACTGAAACCTTACTGGTTGGTGGAGGCATCCAACTAGCTTTCACATGTGTCAGTCACACATTTCCACTTCTGCGTACCGTTCAGTTTATATTACATCTTATCAACTCTAATGCAACATCACTGGAGTGTAGACGTTTTTGCACCTGACCTACTTATCTACAAGACAAAGGCTACATTAAGGAGATGTATTGAAAGTTAATTGGGCTACATGTATCAGTGTGTGTGAGTAATGCCTATGCTAAAAAGGTCATCCCCTTTTTAAAATGAATTAACTAATTAAACACCCACTGTCCAGCACTGAGATTACTTAAGAGGTGGCCTTCTATACTGTATGTGTGCATGTTTTGTGTGTATATGAGGTTAAAGAGTAATGTGGTGGGAGGGTGGTTGAGTCGAGCTGCACGTTGTAGCGCTGACATGCACGGCTCATCATCAGGCCTCAGGGTGACTTTTACCCTTGAACACTCTAATGTTTGAGAATAACTGGTTGACAACAATTCAGTTTTCTGCATCACTGACCTCCTACTAGGCATTCTGGATGACTGCCACGGTATATACACGGATGGATGGAGGGATAGATGGATGAATAAGCAGTTCTCAAGATGCAGCAGCATGGAGGAAGTAGCACAAACCCCCACCCCCCCAAACATTAGCATTCTCTATATGGACACACATACGTACATAAAACTCCTGATATGGAGATTTATGCAGTGCCTCCATCACTTTTTGCACCATCAGTCCACGCTTAGTTGCCCAGAATGACAAAGTGAATACTGGTTGAGAGGGATCAGTAAGCTGCCATCTTCATGTCTCTCCACATATGTTCTATGTGGTTTAAGTTTCAGCTTTCTCTTTTTTTGGATCTAGCTTGCATCAGCTTTCTCTCTCTCATGACCCATGGCAAAAGACCAGACTCTCAAAACTCTGTTGCTCTGAGGTAGTTGTTAATTAACAGAAAGCCTGGAAAGAAGGTTCCAATCCATTTTAAGGTTGTTATTTGAAAATGTTTGTTGAATAAAACACATTTGATGCTTTTCTTTATGAATAACCCAATAAAGAATGAAGAATAAGTCATTTCAAGGAACTTGACTGCAGGTAAAATAAAAAAAAAGCATCTGTCCATCTTTGAATTAGATGATACACATACAGACAGACACTCACTGTACTCCAACAAATAGTACATGCAAACACTTGAGCAAGTGGAGCTGAGTGTGTGCAGTAACGTGCCATGGGCCTGTCTGCCCGAGAGCACTTCTATGTAATTGTGCATTTAAAACGGCCGTCGTTATTGTTTGTCATGCAGAAGGAGCAGACAATGAGCGGACAGATTTGGGGTTTATGATGCGCCGCTTAATGTGGCAGCAGACACCAGTTGCGGAAAGTGGAAATGTGTGTTTGGGTACGTGCATGTTTGTGCTTGTTGACAGCACAGACATCAGTGTAATAGACTCTGTGTTGATTGAAAGACCCTGCGGAGGAGTTTGGGGACTAATAACTATTATGAAATTGATAATGTTGGCAGGCGTCTTCTCAATTCGCACCTGCTACTGTTTTCAATAAAACAAGACAAAAGCAACATCATTCTCAAATTATGCGCCAAATAACACACTTCATTTTACTCTGTCATTTCAACTCTGTCGTAACAATAGTAAAACAAGGGAGGAGGGAGTGCAGTGGCCGTGGGCACCAGGCTGATGACGGGCAGCTCATTGATTCGAATAGCTGGAGAAGCAAATCCTGATCAGTGGAGGTGAAATATAAACATTCAGCACAGCTCTACAGCTACAGCCAAGATGTGCACTGAAGCAAGGCACTAAACCTGTGTGTGGCACTCATCCCCAGGTCTATTCATCAAATCCTAAAGATATAAATCTTTACAAAACATGTCACATCCATATATAAAATATACTGTACATATAAGGCCCTTGTCCACTGCAGGGACTTTTCACAGTGACCAGGAACCTTTTGAGGAACTTAGTTCTACCTGCAGTACCTGTGGAAACAAATTTAAATTCAGAACCAGGGCCTACATTTAGTTCTGTAATGCAAATCACTATTCCCTCAAAGAAACATTTACCCCTAGAAAGGTTCTTGGACTTTAGTTCCTGGAAAAGAAAAGTTCCAAGAACATTCCAATAGAAACATAGTTGTATTCTTAAATTGGCCATTTAAGAACATGTAAGGCTCTAAATTAAGCATTGTTTAATTTCCCATGACTTAACCAAATGGTTTAGAATTGTGTAAATTAGTTGACCATATTACATGGAGTGGTAGAGTTTAGGTGGAACTGCGGGAGTCCAAACTTTTAGGCACCTATTGCTTCTTGTATTACCCACCTATAGCAGTTGTACAAGAACTGGGGTTCTTCTTATAATATATGATACAACTTAAAATAACATGATTCATTTAGCACATTATACATTTTGATGTGTACATTTAAATATATTTTATATATATTTAAAGTTTTTTAAATACCTTTGGATTCTTTGTGCTTTTCCTTTGACAACAAATGCATGACTTTTAATCTAATTTATTTAGTGGAAACTTGTAGACCTATGCTACTTGGGCATGTGTGCATGCATTAAACTTAATCATCTATTCAGTTTTAGCTCTGCTCTGTTGTTTCCTGTGCTTACAGGTCTGCATGCACTCATTCTCTATCTCGGTCTCTGCATCTCTCTCTGATCTCTCCCTCTCTCTCACCCACACACATACACCTGGCCGTGCACAGAGAATAGCGGGATCTCAGCCCCTATAAAAGATGTAGGCACAGACCCAGAGAGAAACAGCAGGAGAAACATTAGGTGAGCGGCAGATGAGTGAGAAAACACAGAGAGATCTCCCTCATACTTTATATGCTAATTGAGGTGATGCTCTGACACGCTGTAAGCATCCTGAACGCAGCAGTCAAACAATGACCTCAAGGTGATCGTGAAGTGTAACGCGCTGTCGGTAGCTGATGCCAGGAGAGTGGCTGCAGCCAGAAGTTGTCTGTGAAGCATTGGCTCATCCTGTTCACTGTGTGCCAGGGCATGCTGGACTCCCCCTCCTTTCTGTGTGTTTATTTGGTTTTCTAGTTTCTGTTGAACTTATGAGCTTCATTAGATTTTTTTTTTGATTGACCCGTCTCATTATAACAGGACATGTATAACATAACAGGAATTCATCCCATGCTGGAAGCTGGAGTCACTTACAATTCAGCACACATCTCCAGCTATCTTCACTCTATAAGTTAATCTCCAGCGAAATGAACACATGCTTTATTGGATTTTCCACCAGTTTAACTTTCGTGATAACACTGCTTTTCATTTATTTACTAATTGGCAAGTAGTAATCTTTTTGTATGTGTTATCAACCAATAGGGGGTGCCAGAAGCAGAAAATGTGTAGACTACTGCATTTTGAATGACAAAACATTTGTCAAACATAAATAGTATATACGTATAATACATTTTAAACGAATGATGAACAAATGGACAAACATATAGATAAGACTAATAAATCAATGAAATCCATGTTGGATTGGTTTCAGCTTGTTTTACAGGGTACTGAATTCTTGAATAAGAAAGGATATCATTTTTCTTGAGCTGTTTGATTGCATGAATCCATATCCAAATATTAAGGAGTCTGTCCAAAGTTCTGTTTGTAGCACAGAGCTGATTATCCACCAAAGCCTCCACAAAAACAGCTGCACATAATCAATAGACCAAATTGATGAGGGGAAGCTAAAGGAGGCAAAGTGCTACTGTATAATATGATGGTTAGAGTATGAAAAAAGTGGAGCAGAGGAGAAGCTAAGTAGTGTTACCCTTATTTTATTCTCTGCTCAAACCGCCGTCTCTGTGCTGCAGTATTCAAATTATCATGGTCATTAATCTGCATAATTATCCATAACTGTGTTATAGGTATCTGTAACTGTGTAATTGCCTCTGCAACTTAATTTTTGTCATTTACAGGCAATTAGCTACTTTACAATTAGTTTAAGTTAACTAATGGTACTGAGCTAATATGGATAAACACATTTAGAAATCTTTATGAAGAACAAGGAGGATAATGTTAGGAGCTGGCTTTTGAAAATAAGAGCACTAATAATATTCTGTGTTGACTCAAACCTGACTTTTTATTGCAGGGGTTAGAAAAATCTGATTATTTAATTTTTTCAAACTCAGGAGAGGAATCTTTTATACCCAGGGTTGGATTAACTAAAGTGGCCTACCGGGCACATGCCCCAGGGCCCGGAGGTAAGGAAGCTCTTGAGTAAAAGCTTCTGTCTGAGCTGATTGTTAATCAAACAATGTCTTGTTTAAAACATCAGATATCAGGCACAAATCTGCAATAGGACGGGAGCATCACACCAACATCCCTGAAGTCACCCAAAACTACCACAGTTCTATCACTTCATCATTTCATGCTACTTTCAGCAACCCAGTCTCCTTAGAAATATCTTCCTATGCAGCTAAACTGCAGCTGTGACTGTGACTTTGTTCTGATGTGTTGAGTAGTCTAACAATGAAATTGCAACTTTTACCTTTGAGATTTACACAACTTACTTGCAATTACACTCTCTGCAAAAAGATATTTGTCATTGCATGTGACAAATGCATAGTAATATAGGTGTTAAGACTTATCCCATCATATATATGCTGTACATTATAATAAGATTAATTTCATTATTTCCATGTTACTTTTATTTCACATAAGCAAAGCTATTCCATCTTAGTTGTCAGTATTATGTAACCCCTCACTTGAATAACGTTTAGCTTTTGCTTCATTAACACACACTCTGTTTCAAGGAACGGTCTAAAACTTGAGGTTAGTGGGAGCCACCAGCAGTCATGGCATTGATATGTGTGGACGTGTGTGTGAGAACCTGTAGACGTCCCAAAGCCACAGTCGCCACAAGAGCCTAATTGTTCTTTTGGTTGATTGGTTGGTAGAAAAGCTTTAATTAAATTAACTGGAGGGTTTACATGGTCGGGAAGCTGCTCACGTGGACGCGTCTGCCCTCCAAAACACTGCTTCGGTCAAAACAGGACTCATAAACCAAGCAGGAGAATGTTGGCCAAACGGAGACACTGCAGTGATTCTTCAGCGGTGCTACAGTAACCACATGCCGTAGCTGTTTATGTGTCCGTGAACGTCCTAATATGTGATGTACTTTGTCAGTAAGCAAACCTGGTTTTCATTTGAGAGGGTGACACTTTGTTTACTTCCAGTCCACACAAGCTATGTGAGTAAAGCCACCCAATGGACAAATGGAGACGAAGAGGCAGAAAAGAAAGTGTGAGCCAGGCAGGATGGGTGTGTGAGCGGAATCCTTAGCGCCAATGGGCTAATTTATCATCACCCCCGTTGCTATGGGAACCAGCATTCTGGGCAAACCATGGGTTGCTGGAGTGTTTTTCTCCTCTTTTTTTTTTTTCCTTCGGCCCAGTTGGACAGACTTGTGAGTTTATCCTGTCTGCATTAGAGATGGAAGGAGAAGAAGAGGTCTCGGAAAAGTGGTGCTTTAATAAGTAATTTAGTCGAGCATTTAGTGACTTCCGTTCCAGGTTTTATTATGATGAGGGAGGGAAAGAACCAGTCATTGCAGCGAGATAATTCCACTCGATTCCAATATAAATCAGCTTGCTTACCACCTTAATGAATGCACTTTTTTTTTTCTTTTGCACATGGAGAATGAAAGGATAACCTTGGCAACACAGGAACCTTTGTAAAAAAAAAATCCAATGAAATTGTGTCACTACAGCTACATGGTGATGATTTATTAAAAGCTGATACACTAACTGAAGTCAAATACCTTGCTTAAAGGATAATCTCCAGCACTTGTACAGTAGACGTTTTGCACAAAGGACTTTGGCGTCAGTGTCACATGTAGTGTAGAATGAATATAATCGTGTACTGTACACTGTAAATCTGATATCAAGCAATATTACCCCAATACGGACCTCAGTGTTCAGAGCTAAGCTTACAAATCAGACTCAAAGAACTACTGTAGTTACATCTTATGTATATATATATATATATATATATATATATATATACTTAACTGTACTTAATGGAGCAGGGTTAAAGCAATGTGATGATGAGTCAAGGTGCAAAACATTTAACGAGGTCCTTCTTCACTTATCTAACAAATTCAAAATAACAAAATGTGAAGATGCATGGGGTTCAGTGTGCGTAACTAACTGATCCGCAGCCAGTGTGTTTGTCAGTTGGTATGTTTTGAAATTTGTGGTAAATGTAACATAGTTTATCGTTGTTGTGAGCATGTCCTGTACTCTTTGAGTGTGACTTTGTTAAAACAGCAGCAGACGAAAAAACAGAGAATAGCTACTCAAACGTGCATTAAGCAGTTTTATGAGTGAGTGCAGCAGGTTGTTTCCATTCACTGGATGTGTATCCAGGTGGACTGACTTTACCTTTAGGTTTAATCTGCAGTCCACAGTGCTTGGAGTTGCATGAGAGCAGTTACCAGTAAAACTGTGCAAATGTTGAAGCTGATGAACGTTTTTTTAAGTGTAACTATCCAGTGTGAAAACCAAATGTGAATATGTGGTAGGTGAGCCTCAGAGTACTGCAGGTAGTGAGCAGTAAATGTACACTTAAGAAAGTCTTGTCGTAATCCAGGTTGTTTTGTTTTTTGCAGTTGAATTGTGTTGAGAGTGCAAAGTGAGAACTGAAGACCTTTAAATATGGTCGTACAACACCAAAGGCTCATCATATGATGAACTTGATGATTTGCACCATGATCTAAAAAAAAGTGTTTCCCAACTGTGAGTCATAGGATAAATCAGGAAACTTGCAAGTCAATTTACAGAGGAGCAGAGTAATTCTTCTTCTTTCTTTGCACAGAGTCTCAAAGCAATCTTGAAATAACAGAAAATGAGACAGAACATTTTAGTTTAGTAATTAGTTTGATTGAAAAGAATTGATTGAAAGTCCAGTCAACAAGTAAAAAATAACCCCAGTCAATTAATTTCACAATGCAGTGTCTCTGCCTACATAACATTTTCTGTATGTTCAATAAACTTGCTTTGGATGTTTTCACACTGTTCAGTTGTTGTTATCTGTTGTTATCAGCACCATGGACATGAACATAGGTCCCTGATTCACCTAACAGTCGACTCTAATAGATCAGACCTTCACTGACACAGAGATACAACTTTATTACCTTGAGGCAGAAAAACTAAATGTATTGGGTACATAAACTCCTAGCTTATGCTTATGTTGATTAGGTTTGGGGGAAAGATCACAAAAATATGACTTGATACAAACCTGCGTCTTGTCTTTCAACCATCCTCCCTGACCTCCTCACTATGTGAACTTCATCACTCTGATGTTATGTCACCAACGTTTGCTTGTATATTTACTACAGCCTCTAAATGTCACCAAACAGATAACCTACTGGCCTACTGGTAGATAGTAGATACTGAACAGTAACTATGAGTGTTATAACAACTCATAATGATAATTTGTTGGTTTGACAAGACTGGAATCTGCTGGTCAGTCAGCACATACACATATTGCACTGTGCTTCTCTTAAGCACTTCATTAAAAAACCTGTAAGTAATGTTTTAAAATCCGAGCAGGAAATGCCTTTAGCCAGGCTGCACTCACCTCACCTCTTCTTTGGATCAGGATATTTTCTTCTTTTGATTTTCAATAAGCAAGATTATGAAAAAGCATCCAGCTGTGTTCCCTTTTTTTTCCTCCCTCCTCCCCTCAAATTATGATAGGAAGGAGGAAAACATGTTTACTATGCTTTCTCATTCTCTCTCTCTCTCTCTGCAAGTTGACAGCTCATCATAAATCCATCTCAGCCTGGAGGAAGAACGTCTCAAGGCTGCTGCTGCTTCTCTCCTACAAAAATTGTCTTATCCTTAAAAATAAAGAAAAAAATCCCCAGCTCCTATGGGGATGGATAAGGAGGAGGACAAGAGGGAATGGGGAAGGATGAGCAGGAGTAGTGAGATACAGGAAAAGGAGGAGAGGATGGGAGCAGGAGGAGGCTCAAACAGAATAATTCATCCTGTGTTTGGAGAGCTAGTTTGTCTACAGGAGGCTTTGCAAGCTGCTATAGCAACATATAGTACAGATGCAATTTGAAGTGTTAGCCTTTGGGATACACATAGACATTTCGTGCCTTCTATATACAGACAGATGCCCTCACATGTGTACCAACTCATTCCCTGACTTATTGAGGATGAAGGACACTATACTTGCTGTTCACCAGTGCATAGGCATAGATAATGACAGCTTTGCGTTCACACATTTTTGTGCATAGTTTGCGAATGTCTGGAGGATTTCAAGGGTTAGACACATGAGAAAATGGTAACGTCATAAACGGCAGGTATGTTATCGTGGAAAAGCCCAGTAAGTTATTTTCGACAGTTGCTTCTATTTTTGTGGGGATTCAGAGCTTTTGCTAAATTTGTGCTATGTGGGACTACTTCTCACGAAAAACAACACGTAGCATTCATTTTCTCCATAAGTGATGCTCCAAATTAATACAGGCTGTACAAAGGCATGGTGCTGCTCGAGCGACCATGCAGCGAACTGCAAGTATATCCCCAGCCTAACAGTACATAATAACCTGTACATATATGCTTATAAGTGCGCCTGTGTGTCCATAGCATATATTAATATGTGCTTATTTAATCCTTAAATTGGCTCATTGATAGGGCTAAGACATGCTGATGCATCTGAATGCCCCCATAGGAGACTCAGACTTTGAGTGAGAGGGGCTAAGACTGAAAGACCTGACTCAGGAGTACAATGACATGACTAGTGTTAAGACTTATGAAGAAAACTCCATAATTTGTGTTCAGTTATACATAACTTCACAGTTTATTTGGGAGTTTTTTTTTTTTCTTTTAAGTTTAAATGTATTTTATGACCACACAGGTTAACTCTAACTACGTTTTGGAGGCTCCTGGTGGAGTTGTGCATGGCCTCAGATAACCTCTGATACTTGCAATACGTTTTTCTCCTCTCCTACATTATTAATACTAATGACAACTGCCACAGGTTCACAAATATTCCGTCTCTACAATTTAGTAATAATAACATTTCCTCTCCATTCATTACATCAGCATTTTAACGTGTGCAGTACTTTGCTTAATAAAAGTATTAATAATAGTATGGGTGGATGGTTGGAGTACCAAGGTGACTCTGTGTGGTTATATTTAGAGAACAAAATCACATTTTAAATATTGATCCATAAGTTTGAAATAACTACCGCCCCAGCTCGAGCATTACTTGACCACTCTTCTCCTTGTGATGAGATGCTGAGTCTAAAGAGAGCTGCTTCAAATAGCAAAGTGTCCAGAGCCTCCGCTTCAGATAAAAGTTCTTCCTTGTCGGAATGAGATGAATCAGAGCTGGCGAATAGACTGAAATACTCCAGAGAGACATAGGAGTGAAAATACCCAAACTCTTCAACATGGCTGAAGAGCATCTGAGAGTCTATAATATAACTTACAATAGGAAAACAATTTCCTCACCAATGACGGAGCCATCAACTGTTTCATAAAGCAGCGCAGTACTGCAAGCTTATTACCACTGATGGTACCAGGATAGTGCGAGCGTTTGTTCACTGGCTCAGTTAAAATGTAATGAATACACTCAGTGCAGATAACAAGGTTATAAAACGTCTCCTCAAAAAATTAAGAGAATTTCTGATTCAGTCCAACACAATCAACAATGTCAAGTAGACAAGATGAAGGAGACAGCACATGAAAGAAATATCCAATGGAATCATTTCAGTAGCAAATGTAAAAGTCTCTTTTCTCTGTGTTTGAGATTTAGAGAGAGATAGTAAGAATACAATATGGTGTTTTGGTCAAGCACTCTGAACAGACTCGACAGTCCCACACATGTATTTGCATCAAAAAGAAGAGTCCTTGTCCTTGGCTGGTGGCTCAGGCTGTCTGGACTGTAGTGTTTAGAGTGCATCTTCAAGTTGGGATGCTGACAACAAATGTAAGGGTGTGACTTTTATTCACTAGAAGATTCAAATCCATTATACTGTCAGGATGTTCTAATGTAATACTAATACCCAGCCATCATTTATGCCACTTATTTGTTAGCATAACGGTCACGAGGGAGAGGCTGTCTGAGCTGAGCACACCCTCGACAGGTGTACCCACTTTTCAACCATCAGAACCGGTTCAGCTCTCGTTCAAAAAACAGTTCTGTTTGGGAACAACTGAACCAAACACCTTAAAGTTAACCAATGCATTTCCACCTTACTATAATTATGCTCTGAACTACTGTTGAGAGTGAGAACTAAACCACTTGTCTGTCAAAAAGCTAGAGAGAGACAGACCACCACTCAATTTTTTACGCCTATGGGCAATTTACAGTCACTAGTTAACTTGCATTCCTTGGTTGTGGGAAGTACCCAGAGGAAAAACACAGGGATGACATGCAAACTCAGACACCACAACCAGACGGCAAATTCCAACCCATGACCATCTAGAGCTATCAGTTACTAACAATCACTGAAAGTTATGTAACTTAACTTTCTTAACTTATCCTTATGCAGCAGTGAGTCTTTACACATGCCACAGGCAGCAGCAATCAGTAGTAATATCTGCAGACTAACAGGCCAACAAGCACAGTGTCCACCGTGACTCGAGTACACACACAAATGTGATGAGCCCTCAACTTTGTGATGTCACATGTTGCTCGATGTACCGTTTAACCCAGGCTTTTACCCTTTAAACTGACACATCCATCACCCCGAAGCATGGGAGAAGCCATGGGGCGATAAGGGTTTTTTTGTGTCATTAGAGGGTTTGAACAAAAAGTAGGCCAGCTATTTCTGACTCATTTTATTACCACTAGCAGTCAGAAACATTGCAGGAAAGCGGAACACCCGAGCAGAATGGAACAAGAGTTCTGTATATGCATGGTTGTGCGCAGAGCTGTGAGGCACTCTCTTGAGTTCACTGAAGGGCCAGCTATTCACACGAAACCACTGCAGAGCAGATGACGGGGGCTATACATGCATGTCCTCTGCCTCCTGTCTGTCCGCCTGCCTGTCACGTCACATGCGAGAAAAGTCACGTGTGTCTCAGGGAAGCAGAAAGAGGAAGACAGAAAGATGAGAGACGAGCAGTGTGAAGAGGAGTGACAGATCGAAGAAGCAGAGAAGCGGAGAGAGAGAGAGATGAGGGACAGACTTATGGTTCCTTCACACAGCGAGCTGCTGCCAGGCTGTCTCCTGCCCAGAGCTGTTGATGCTCCGTATTTTGAAATGGTGGCAGCAGGGGGCAAGTCCACTGATGTGGGTACTGGCTACAATCAATTCTACTAACGACCTGTGCCATATGCTTCTGGTAGCCTAACCAAGCGAATTGTAGGTTAAATCTAAGGGTAGCACTGTGTTTGCAGCAAACATTTGATAAAAGTTGTGGTGTATAAAATGAAAAGAGCTCAGATTGGACATTTACCTCCATACTTTTACTGTGTCACACGATGCCAGTTGGAAAAGTTCAGTCATCACCTCCTCACACTCGCTCACGAGGGCAGCAGCTGCACTATCGCTTAGCCTTGTTGGCGTGGCTGCAAACGTCTCGAAATATCATTACAGATAAAGAGAGAGACAGACGGAGACTGATAGAACGAGGGAGAGCAAGACAGAGTGACAGAGACAGAGAGTCAGTAACAGAACAAGAGGTAAGGTAGTGAGCAAGATGGAAAGTGATTCAGAAGGGTTCACGGACAGAGAGTGAGCTGGAAGAGGCTGAACTACCAGAAGACTTGGAGAGAAAGAGATTGTTATGCTGCCTTTGTCGCCTTTACAAAATGTCTTATTATCCATCTAGCTGACAAAGCCAGATGCAGCACTGCAGAGCCTGATGAATTTTTACTCCAGCTTTCTTTTATAGCACGTGTGTCTCGTTTTTTCCATCGTTTCCTCATCAGTTTTCATGAACTCATAACTGGAGCTTTAGTTTAGCCAGTTAGCAGATGGCTTCACTATCTTCCCGCGTTGCTTCGCAGCTAGTGACATGTCACTCAGACCACTAATACAGCACACACACCTACGCGTGTTATGAACACACTGTACATGCAGCGCTGTGTGTGCATGTTCACAGATGAAGACAGAGGAGTAAAGGAGGCTAAGAATGACTCACATGACTCATCAAAGAGACAACTGGCTTTGTCTACATGTCGCTGTAGTCTGCAGGGCTGATTGCTCTAAACTGACTCTGTAATAACTCCAGGTGAGTGTTTGTACCTCTGCGTGTACTTGTATTACTCATGTTATGGGGACATAAATCAGTTTACACACTCTTTAACACATACATTTTTAGAGTTGAAATAGAAAGAATAAAATAAAAAAGACAGTGTTCTCACACTACTGCTGTTTATTATTCTACTTTATAAACTGCCAAGTGCTTTATTAGATAAAAATAATGAAATGGTTTCTTAGTTTATTATATTTTGTATTAGGATGCTACATCTGCAAAGTAGCTAAAGCTAATGGAGAAAAAGTCCAATATGTCCCTCTGAATTTTAGTGGATTTGATGTAAAAAATAATATAAAAGGGAAAACTCCAGTAAACTACAAGCACCTCAGAACTGTACAGTAATGAGAAAAAGTTACTTAGTTAGCAGCACATGTTGTTACTTGGTCACAGACAGATCAAGAATCTTGCTCAAATTTTATCCAGCTCTTGACCTTGCTGCTTGGGCTTGTGGTTATGATCAAGTCATTTTTTCCCCCAATCATCCCTTATCTAGACTCTGTAGCCGCTGTGAAAATGTTTTTGAAAGGTTAGATCCACTTGATAAAGTCATGTCCCAAATTTCTTGTCAAACCTGGTCAAACACTGTACAAAAATCAGTAGAATGCTGGTATTCGTGTTAGAGCAACACATGTCAAACCAACCAAATGGTTGAGAGAAAAACAGAGAAGAGAAATAACAGAAGTAATATGAACAAGAGAGACACACAATGTGAGGTAGCAAATTTCTATAGAGAAAAAAGTATCAAGGGAGACAAGAATATAAAGGGAGAAGCCTAGTTGAAATTGGGGGAAGGTGTTAAGGCAGGAACGAGGAGGAGAGCAGACCAGGGAGCTGGAACAATGAAGAAACATGGTGGCTTGGAGCCCAAAGTGTAACAGCATTGGTGCTCCTACTGAGAGGAGGCAAACAGAGAGGAGAATGAGACATGGAAGGGGGAGGAGTGGCATGCAGCTGCAAGTGAGCTGTAACCAGGGTTAGAGACAGGCCAATATGAGTTTAATCATCGGATGTGGCGAGTGCATCCCGGTCATTTGCTAATTGGTTTTTGGCCTTTTCTGTTACACAGGAGTATCTTTGTATGTGATATTTTCTTGACAAGCTAACAAAACATTTGATTTTTAAACAGTTCCCTTCGAAAACCCACACCATTTGGACTCTCTAGACCCTGACAGACAGCAGTACTCTCTGTCTAGATGGTGTAATGTTAATAAAACCGTCTGCTCCAGTCAGAACCTTATCTGTTTTCTATAGGATTTCCAGGACACACAAGGCGCTGCAGAGAAAAGACAGACATAAAGAGACAAATTAATTATCTTATACAATGCTGCACTGCATCTAGAACTACTAGTCTCTGACTCAAATACAAACAATGACTCGAGCCAGGAGGGAGGAGTAGAAGACACTTGTGAGGAGGAAGCAGAGTGTCAGGTTAGGAAATGAAGATCAGTGAGAGACGATAATGGAGAGTCCTCCGGTCTAGCACGAATCAGCAATTTGACAGAAATTGCATCACAGAAGGGAACATTTTCCTGCTCAGACTACACAATGTCTTTTTCTACTCATTTTGATGATGTCGTTTACTGTCAGGAACAGTTAGACATCAGGCACCATTTTCATATTCACTGTCTAGTGTTTTTATAATGGTGGAGAACAGAACAGTCATTGATATGTCTTTATCTCAACATTAATCTGTACAGGATGTGCAAAGATTTTCTTAAAGGAGAACCAAATACTAGTCCAACTAAATGTCATAGACAGTCTGGATGATCTTTTTCTTTCTTTGGCATGAAGAACCAGAAGAATCCTCTGTTGTTCTTCCATAAACAAGCTGAAATGTGGACTTGTTTGACCACAGGACACATTTTCAGTCTTTCGGTTGACCTGACATGAGCTCTGTGGTGTTTCTGCACAGAATTGATGTACGGCTTCCTCCTTGTGTTACAGAGTTTCAGGTTGCTCTACTATGGACTGGGTTCAGTAACAACAGTTTCCCAGAGTATCTTCAGCCCATGCGGCTGTATGAAAGGTCACACATATTCAGCAGTGGTTTAAATCTTTGGTCTTTGAACTATGGAGTGTTACTGGGATATTTAAAAAACTTCAGTCTCTGCGTGAGTCTTTTTTTGTTGTTTTTTTTCTTGAGTTTATTGCAACATCAAATTATAAATTACACACACACACACACATATATATACTTTTTCAAAATATCAGTGACGCTAAAATTCTTTGTCATTTTGTCAGATAAAGGTTCAAACTAATCACAGATTTAAGTTTTTCTTGAATTTTCAAAAAAAACTTACCAATTTTTAAAGAATTGTGCTTTGAATTTTTAGTTAAAGTTTTATATGTAAATTTAAAAAAATAGCAAATGTCGTCAATAAAATCAAAATGTAATAATAATAAAGAATTTCACATTTGCGTATTTCTTACTGGAGTAGTGTTGGTTGTCCAGGTAAAACACTGCAAATCCTACTGTGAATAACTCTGTAATCACACTGTAGTGCCGCATTCTGATGTCATTGAAGAACCAAAACTAAATCAAATAACCTCACCCATAAATGGCACAAAAAAGCAGATAATTATTATTTTCTATCTTTCCTTTTCTATATGAAGAGCTCCCTCCACTCTATATAAGCAGAGCAAAAAGTTATACCTAGAAATGTTTTCAGTCGTCTAAGAAACTGTGTTTATTTCTTTGTTTGGTTTCCAGGCAGGAAAAATCCACATTCAAAATGATTTAACCTTTCCTGTTAAATTGTTATTACTTTCTTCTGATCCAAATTTTTGCTAATTTCACACATTTTCATTCACATTAGCATTATGGCTACACTAGGTGACACCTTAAATGGTACAGCAGGTGTGTGTTTGGGAACTTTGATAGACATCCTTAAATGTCTTATATGGTATAGAATCTTTGTGGATGATAAATATGCGAATTCGTAGGTGTGTTTTTGTCTTTTGCTATGCGAATTGCCATATTAATTGGTTATAATAAATATCAGTTTGCTGTAGTGTTTAATATTCTGCTGTGATTTCATACCAGCAAACACAGCCAGGGTAAAAATGCACCTGAATAGTCTCTCGCACAGATAGGAGAGTAAAATAAGTAAAACCTGAGCGGTTTTCTTTGAATTTCTGCTCTTATTCCTGATATCAAAGAGTCTGGCTGTAGCTGACATTCTGATTAGATCTCAGGCACCATGATTATTATCCTGCCCAGAGGCACTACCTGGGACGCACGTGTGTGTGTGAGTGCGGGGTGAGGGATATTCAAAGGTTTTAGCTCATGTCTCTAACCATCCATGTATCTTACATTCATAATGTAAGGCATTAAACTGCCTTCTATTGACAAACTGTAGAATATTTGTGAAGGGTAGCGAGTGAGCATTATGATGGTATAATCACTGTCTTACTGCAGTTTTATTAATAAGTAATGTTAAGAGATGGGAGAACATACTAATAATACAGATTTAATGAACATGCCCAAAGCCATATTATTGAGTTACAACTGTGTCTATTTTCCAAAAGTGATACCTGCTGCAAGTGGACTTTGCTGGTGTTGCACCTCTCTGAATTTCATCTTTTGAAGTTAGAGGTAAAATATAGTTTAGTTTAGTGTGTAATTTATTTCAAACATATGCACATTCTCCATAATTAAATAACACAATTTCATTCTTCAGTTTGGAAAGAAGTTTTTTTCAACTCGCAAAAAAACTAAACAGAGCAAACCAAAGAACATAATTTTCTTCAAATAAAGAAACACATCTACAGCGGGGGAAATAAGTATTTGACACATCAGCATTTTTATCAGTAAGGGGATTTCTAAGTGGGCTATTGATGC
>JAUYWH010000020.1:2057882-2073633 GCA_034779795.1 Ctenopoma multispine
TGCCATCAAGCCAAATATTGAATTCATACAAAAAAATCAGAACATTTAAGTATACAAGTTGAGTTATAATAAATAAACTGTAATGACACAGGGAATAAGTATTGAACACATGAAGATAACAAGGTGCAAATGGTATAGAAAGCCAGGAGATCACCTGAAATCTGTAAGTATTGAACACACTTTATTTAATACTTCGTAGAAAAGCCTTTGTTGGTGATTACATCTTCTAGACGCCTCAGTCGTCTGCATTGCTCAGGAGTGATTCTGGCCCATTCTTCCACACAAATGTCTTCAAATCTTGAAGGTTCCTTGGGCCTCTTTTATGAACTTTGATCTTCAGTATATGTATGTATATATATAAATATATATACTGTATAGGACATAGAGTATTAAACAGGAGGTAAATAGAGATAAGAGGCAAAAACAAGTCTTCACTTATGAACATACTTTGCTTTAGATCATTACTGGCAGTTGGGTTTTCCTACAACTTCTGTGGTTCACAAAATAGTGACACAACTGTAGGTTTTGCCTGCCAAAGCTGCTAGTGTAACTGACAGACAGTGACAGATAAAATCCTAAAATACTTATAACATGCTTACCACAGGCTGGTGGTTAGTGTTAATTTCAAGCTCTGATTGCAATATTTTGATATTTAATATCTGTGATGGCTGCCAGGAATTTCCCAAGTCAACAAGCTTCCGTAACATAACAGTCTAACAACCAACAGAGCAGAGGATCAGACGGAGCAGCCTGTTGACACTGTCTGGCTGCTTCGGTAATAAAGCCAAATGATGGCAAACAGCAAGACACAATTTCAGCTCAGCGAAGGAAAATAAAGCTGTGTAATGAAACCACAGATGTAATCTGTACTCTGTCTGCAGAGCGAGAGGAAGACAGACAGCAGAAGAAAACACAGGCAGCCAGTCTTTTCCCACAGATCGATAGAGATGAAAGAATTTGTTAATAGCTCAGTTTGGGTGACAAGGAGGAGTGTTGCTCCTTCTGTGGGAATGCATGATTAATCCAAACTATATTTTCCTGGTGCGTTTGTCACAGTTTCACACTCTGGATGGAGTGCCTCAAATGGTGCAGAAATTACATTTTAATTACATTTCTGTTATAGGATGTATTTATTTAAAACCACTGCAAACCATTCAGGCACATATTGTTTTACATAGTGTAATACTGAAAAGAGCAGCAGCATTTCACACTGAGTTGTTTTGTAAAGTTCTTTATGCATCATTATATGTAGATTTAATGACAAAACATTATTTACAATTTGGTAAAACGTGCAAAAAATAATGTGTTTGAATACAAAGTGAGCGTAAAACTGACCTCATCGGATTTTCTGCTAAATAAAACAATTTCACAATATCCCTGTAGACACTGGCTTCTATTGTACACATCAATCCACCATTAAGGAAATTTACAATTTCACTAAATGAAGTAGAGGATGAAGTACAAGTCTCCAATTGAAATGTGTTTGAAGAAACACATGTTGACCCGGCATGCAGGGGTGTGTTTTTGAAAAATGGCCTCAAAACCCAAGAGACCTTAGCAACGCGTCCTCACAGTTCTTAGCATTGGGGCTATTCCAACCCTTAACAACCCATTACCAAACTTCCCTCAGGTTCAGGTTTTCTACCCGCTTTTTAGATAAGTCGTGGCAGCTAAATTTCTGCACCCACCAGCAACCACTCCTTGCATGTATGCAAGTTCCTGGAACGTGATTTATTACTACCTCCTCAGGTGGTGCTAAATTTAGCTCCCATAAGATTCCCTGAAACAGGAAGAGGACAATGGGAATGAAAGCGGACATTGAATCAAGCATGAAACGTTCAGCTAGGATTGGAAAAACCAGAATCAGAAGGTGGTCCTTCATCAAACTGGGGGCAAACTGTTCAAGGTTGGATGCCTGTGTCTGTCTCTACATGTCGACATTCATTTGGCACTATGTGCCCATATTTTGAATACTGGTTTTGGATTGGTTCTCTTTTTCGACTCTCATTTAACAATCAAGTTAGTGCATGTTGATAAGCAGCCTGAATGTGAAATGCAGCTCTAACTCTAACTCTGACCAGCTGATCCCTCCTAAACAGGTGGCTGTCAGCCAGAAAAAAAAAAAAAAACAACCTTTAAACATGGGCGGCACGGTGGTGTAGTGGTTAGTAATTTCCACCCGACCGGGTGGAGAATGCATGTTCTCTCTGTGCATGGAAACTATCCGGGTACTCTTGCTTCTTCCCACCATCCAAAGACTACTTTAAGTGGTTTTCCTAATTCCCCCAATATGACGAGCTTAAAGAAAAATAGGTAGATGGGCTCCATCCTCACTTGTTGCTACCTGCACACAACGGTAGCTAAGATTAAACCAGTATGTGCAGAAAATGAATGTTTCTATCAACTGGTAGTCAAGTTGATTTTTTGAATCTGTCTTCTCCTGTATTTTTGACTGAACTGTGATTTTACTGGTCTGTATTATATTGTGTTGTACGGCACAAGATAATGGCACATCATTATTTAATCAGCTCCTGCCATCCATTATCTTGTCTTCCACTCCTCCGCTGTCTCCCTGCTTCTTTAGTTACTCCTCTGTTTTTGTGTCCTTTCTCCACCTTTGGTTCCTCTTGCACTGCTTTTAGCAGCAATATACGAGTCAGTCAGCTATGATGAATTAAAACTATATGAGTGCGCGTGCGTGTATTACTGTGTGGCGCCTATGTGTGTATGTGTGTGTGTGAGCGTGCGAGCGTTTGATATATTAAAAAGGGTGCATGCACTGCATCCATCTCAGGCAGCCATTCTGCGCCTGATATAAATCACCATCAGTTTCAGCGTCACATCCAGGAAAGCTGACAGGAGATGCCACGGTGCAGTCAGGACGCAGCGTGTGCGGAGGGGCCACCAGCTGCGTGGGAAATTTGTAAAGCTCGCTGTGGTGTAAATGTAACATTGACATTGTAAATATATCTAAAAATATTTTCAGGAATAATTTGACCTCGTTTACACAATTAAATTAAAAAGCTTCATGAGAACGGGTAACTATTTCAGCTATTTATGAAAATAAAACTTTCTGACAGAATGATGAATGTACTCAGCTGATGGTAAGTCATGCATATTTTGGCCCATTTTTTTGAAAAAAAAAAAAAAAAAGCTAACACCTACAGAGAGCAGGGTAAATACTGTACAATCCTCCTCCCTGTAATCCATGCTTTGGTCTTCAAACGGTACACAAAACCACAAAGACGTTCTATAATCTGTGAATGGCTTTCCAATCCACTAAAAAGGTTTTTACTGCAATTTCATTGTGTAAAAGTACTGACGCACACACACACACACACACACACACTCTGGGATACCTCAACACCTGGTGCATATGAGATGGCAGTTGGTCACAGATGTGCCCATCTGGCCTCCACTACGAGTGTGTGCATGTGTGTTTATCCGCATGCATGCACACGGATGGCTGAGTGTGTGTGTGTGTGTGTATGAGTGCCCTAAAAGAACAGTGAGTCCTAGAACAGAGCAGGATCACTCCACATTAGTAACCTCCTGGAAAAAAACAAAAACAAAAAAAAGCACCTGGGGGCAGGATTTGGATGTGCAAGCATTTTCAACACACATGCATACAACACAAACAAAGTGAATGTGAGATGAGACTGTGTTGTTAGGGGTGTTAGTGGTGGTGTGCAGTAGAGATAAAGGATGCTCAGATAGCAATACAGACACAGTAAAGTGAGGCCGAGAGCTTTTTTTTGTTGTTTTTTTGGTGTGGAAAATGTGGAGCGTGTGAACTTGCATACATATGAACACAGCGTAGTGTTAAAGCAACATAGATGCAAGGTCGTAACAATCGTTCAGGTCTCGGGTTTGTTTAACACCGTGATGGAGAACTCACATAATATTTTATTATCATCTATATCTATATCTATATGATCTATGGTGTCTGTTATCACTGTTACTAACAACAATAGTATTTTCTACTAGAGTATTAACATTTTATGCTACATCACTACATTTCCGAGTGAAATATTTTTATTATCTAATGTTTATTTAGTGCAGCACACTTACACTTGAGAGCAGTCGATGACTTATTCTCAGAGCTACTACTTGAAACAACTAAATCATTTCAAGTGTGTATTCCAAAGTTTCATTTCCTGAAACGTAGAATTTTCTAATTTACATGAACCATGCAAACTGACGCCTTAACAAGACCAAGTAACTGCTGTTAAATGTTCAAATTGCTTTGAAGAGACGATTCTGAATTATTCAGCGATGTTAAACTTTACTCTACTGCAGTGTATTGACCGTGTCTAGTATTTTGTGATGATTTCAAAGCAGCATTAAGAGACAATAACCACACACTCAAACGCACAGAGAAGCAGCAGGCAACAATGAGGATTCTCTCAGGTGAGTATGTGAACTGGCAGAAAAAAAACACACGATTTTCTTTCTGCTTTAGAGGCAGACGTAGTCCAGTGCACGGGTCAAGACAGGCAGTCAAACAGCAAAGTCAACCAATTCAGTGCATGTAGTAACAGAGGCCTAAAAATAAAGGTGGCTGACATCAAGGCTGCTGGAAAGTGACTTTGACGGGTTTGAATCTTGGCTGCTGGCATGAGTAGTGGCAGGTGATTGTGCAGATGGACCAGGGGAGGGGCAACCAACTTAAGAGTAAAGTATGGCGCAGTAACAGAAACACCATACAAGTCTCTAAAAACCACAAACATTGTTCTATTCGACTGAAGCTGTTGAAGCTTGTTACTCTTGAACATTTTGGATATTGCAATCAGGGACTCCTCTCTTGTGCAGCTCTACTGTCCTGCCCTTCTCTTATCCTGGCCTCTATACCCCTTTTTTGCCAGAACCACCTTTTGCCCCTCAAATCTTCCATCCAACTTCCCTCGGCATCTTCTTCCTTCGTTCCTTTTAAGTACTGCAGATGTCTTCTTTTATCTCCTCGCTCTCCCTCCTCTTTCACCTCCATCCATTCTCTTCTCTGTCATCTCGCTCAGCTCGAGGTCGACCCCTCCGTCTGTCTCTGGCTCTGCGGAGGAGGCGGGGAGGGAGGGCGAGGGTGGCGCTGACTCACCCTCCTTCTCTCGTTATCTCATTAAGATGGCTGTCAGAGCAAACTGCAATTACCAAAGTCTCCACGCCGCTACTCCGCCCCGCCTCCGTGTCTGCGTGCGTACAGTATGGCTGCGTACTGTGCTTCTGTCCATGTGTGAGTGTGCAAGTATGAGTGTGTTAATTGTGCTGGGATGGATACGCCTCATTTCAGACAGCCCGGAGAGACCTGCCATGACCTGTCTGCCACATATACCACGCTGTCCACTGAATGCTGATGAAAGATGTCTCCCTGTGTTAGTTTGCATATGAAACTACCTGATGTTCACCGATCTGTGTTTAATGAATGCAGATTCAAAACACTACCATGCAATGCAAACCACTTCAATGATAGCATGTCTAGGGGGATGTTGTGGTCACATTGTGTGGTCTTAGATCTGAAGCTCACTCTGGTTCCTATTTCTATTTAGTTTTACTTTTAATCTGAAAATGATCACAGTGCAACATCCAAATGAGCAAAATATTCTTCCATTGGTGCAGTTACAAAGTCATTCTTCTATCTCTTGGGTCTTGTGTAGGTGATTACTACAGCAGGTGTGAAAAAGTGACCAGTGATTGAACCATGAAGCATAAACTCATTTGCAGTAGAATAACAGACAATAAAGAAAACTGTAATACCATAATTACTGTAATAACTGTGCATTATGTAATTATGGCAGAGCTACTTTCCAATGTACAATTAGAAAAATATGATATACTGTAGGTGGTGAAGTGAGATGGCAGGAGGGCCAGACTGTCTCCTGCAGTGCTCCAGAGACGGTCTGGGTAGACCAGCTATAGCTCCTTCAAAACAAAGCTTGTTCTGCAAAATTAAAAATAAATATCACCTGGAGAGAGGCAGTCGCAGGATCATTCTTAAACACTTAGAGGTAACGTGTCTTTGACTTTTGTTTCAGAATTTAGTGAGAGTGAAACTCTGCATCTGTGTTTGCAGCCCCAGCTTTGACTGAGTCAGCAGTTCATTGCGAGTTTGATCTGGTTTTACAGGCACCTTAGAGAAGAGTGGCAGAATAAAAATGAGACAGAAAGCTTGATGAAAGAGATTTATTTTGGGTTCACATTTGATAACCTGTATTCAGTCTTCTCTCCAATGTCCTCAGCCAAGCTCTGCAGATGCTGTGTTGCTTTCTTTTTTTTCCCCTCTCACTCCTCTTTCATAATTTCTTTTCAATCAGTTCCACCTGCCTTCTGTGATGGTGCTGTGATAATATATTGGGCCGCCCCCGGACCACTAAAGTGGTTTATTGCCATAGAGACATGGTAGAATTCTGCACTAAGGCCTGAGATAAAACGCAGAAGAACAGCAAAGTACAAAGCTTTGTGAAGTAATACCCACAGTAGTTCAACCAAATCACAGAACTTATGCTGCCTTCACGTCACATGGGCTGCTCTTCCCCTTAGCTTTAAGACGTGACTTCTATTTAGAACTTGGCCTGATGCCATCAAGACATAGATTAAGGAACACAGAACACATCGAACATTGCATGTAAGTTGAAGACAGTTATTTATTGTCTTTAATGGTCGAGACAGTGAAGGCAGCAGAGCAGTTGGTAAGAAAAAAATGAAAAGACAATTTGGAATGTCATCCACAATAGATCCATACATATATTAAATTGTTAACTCGTCAAAATGATGCAGTGCTGGAGAGCTAATCTGCTGTATCATCTATAAAATGAGGTAAGTAATATAAAATAATTAACATTTTGTCCATGAGGCATGAATGCACCAAATCCAGTTCATAAAGTACAGCAGCACAGCTTGGTTGTGCTTGATGAAGCTGTAGAAGATCCACCCTACACGCACTAACATACATTGTATTATAACATATTAATATCATTGTACAGTGTAGTTTTGTTGGTAACTGTACAGAGATAATGAGCACGTAATAGTTTTGCAAAAAAAAAACTGTATATATACCAAAGCTGTTGTTGCACTGTGCGGCTAATACTGCATTTTGCTGCATGTAAATACCTGGCATCAGTCTGCATTTGTGAGGCTGTCCATGCTAGCAACTGGACCTGCTCACTTTCCAACCAGCTGCTCACTCTAGAGAGTTGAAGCTGGTTGAAAGACAAGAGGGTTTACTCAGAGTATGTATGGGACCAATGGTATTTGACATTCTGTCATCTGTAAGAATCATGTGGCCTCATGTGTTTGTCAGTGTGTCAAACATCACATCCATGGTGCGCGGCAGAGTGACATAATGGTGCCCTCCTCCCCAGTGCCTTTTCCATTTGCTAAACCTTTGTCTTCCTTACGGACTCCTTGTGATGTCTGCTATGGAGTAATGCTTCCACTGTAACACACTGATAGAATATTTTCTCCTTGAGCTAATGAAGATCATCCCCAGCACTGATGAAATCCAGCCAGTCCAGGAAGTAAACCAGCAGTGAGGAGATGAAAAGCAAAGGCGTGTTAGTGATTGTTACGATTTGTTTTGCGCACATTTTCCAGCTTTTCACCTCCAGTTTCTTTTGGCAGGCTTTTTAAAAGAGGACATTCAGCTGAATAACTTCACAGTACGTAGTTTTTCCCTGTTGGTGCTATCTGTTGTAACTGACTGATGCTATCACGGGGAAAAGTGAATGCATTATAAACTAATGCAATCTAATCTTTATGAACTCAACTGTGAACTGGTGGCTGTTTTTTTTCTCACAGCAGCATCTGTTGTGCTTTTTCAAATGAACATGCAAACAAACAAACAGAGCCGACAGGCCCGAGCGATGTCCTGCTGAGTTTCCATGGCGACATGGTAGGAGCACTTTTGCCAGAACCTTTTTTTCCCTTCCCTCCCCGGTCCATTTGCATCGCAAGCAGTGGTCCTTACAGTTGTGAGGATGACTGACACCTCAGCCAGACAGAGCAGGAAGTTTTAGTCTAAGCCTTCAAATGCTTTTTCGCTCTCCAGTGTGAGAGCTGCATGCATCAACAGGTTTGATTTTTCCAGCGCCTCAAAATGAAAGTAAATGCAATTATGAAGCAGCCCGGTTTTACATTGATTGGAATTGCCACTTAAGCTCTATTGTCTTCTGAAATCAATGCAGAAACAGACTTCCATCATTGAGCATTTGAGCTGATGCATATACGCTGCGTGTTCTAATTAATGCATTCATTTTTCAACTGTGATGGAAGTTCAGAGTGAGTTCTGCACATTCACAGCCAGCAAATTATTGATCAGGAGTCCATTGCAAAAGTGTACTAACCCAGCATACCGCACTCACCTGTAGCGCGCAGACTGCATGTGGCGTCCACGCATTCACGGCAACTTCAAATACAAGAACCCGTTCGTAAGTGTTGGCAGGGCAAACACGAAGAGACGCAGAGGAGAGGGGCGGGACGGAAGAGAGATGAAGGACACGCTGGGTATGAGATGCAACCGACGCGATGCCGCATGATGTCCTCTTGAAAATGACCTTGTTACATGAAACATATGGTTGGGCGTCGCGGTAGCTCTGCCTGAGAGTGAGGATGAAAAGAAAACTGGCGGAAAGACATACGGCCAACTCCGTGGGAGCGGTGCTGGAGGGGCGGGGGGGGCAGATGTGTCTGCGCGAGTTAGAACACACGAGGGCGTCTAAAAGTAGATAGAGCTAGATCTAAACGAGACAGAAATGATAGAGAGGAAAGAGAATCATCGCTTATTTATAGTCTCTGTTATTCTCTGCCTTGATTCAGGCTCAGATCATACATTAGATATCTCTGAAACAAGCCATGTTTCCTCTCAAACTCGCCTTCTATCTTTAGCTGCCATCACTGTCCCAAATAGACTCTCTCTATTTCTCTCTCTCTCTCGCACAAATCTCACTGCTGAAGTAGAGAAGGGGGAAAAAACATGAGAGAAAAGGCAAGATAGAGGCAGGATAGAGATATATTGTACATTTCCTGGTGCGGCTTTTATCTAAAAAGCATCAGCTGGCCACGAATAAATTCAGTTTGCTTCCCTTTTTGTAGTCGGGGTTAGGAAGATTGTCAGAGGAAACAGGTGACGGGTCATTCTGGACCATCAAATCAGCATTTAGAAGCATTGCATGTGTCTGACGAAGCTCAGTGAGAAGTAAGGGACAAACAATTTTTCAGCAAGCCTGTGAAAGCTAATTTACGCCTTTACGCTGGTGTGTCTGTGTGCAGTTACACCGCTGAAACACTAGTTGGTGGTGGTGTTGGGTTATTTCTGTGCGCTCCAGTGTTGAAAAGTGAGTTCATCATGCTGGAGTTGGGGCTAACAGATGCTACTGAAACGGCAGAAAGGAGAGAAGCTGGTCTTACTGTGAGACAGTTCAGTGTAGTGTACGCGTTCACACTCTCCACATTCCACAGCTCTTTTTTGCTTTGCCTTTACATCTCTCTCTTTCTTTAAATTGCTTTAAAGTGCCTGCATCCAGCTTTTCTGACATGTAAGCCCAATTATCCAGGCTCCAGCCTTTATCTACGCTCTGCAACGATGAAGGATGACTGACTTGAAAGAGCAGCACCTCCCGGTTTCATTCCTGGGTCGTATTCAGTGTACAAGGACCATGTGTGTGTGCACGAGAGTGTTTGCTCTCTCTCTCTAAAGCAGCTTTATTGGAGGGGTCACAAACCATCTGGTGGTTACAGTTGTCTGTCTGCCATGCCTGCCATCAGGGTCAAATACTCACTTTCTTCTCAGGACACACACACTCACGCACAGTCGGAATTAACACAACACTTACAGACAGACTATAGCAAAAATAGATCTTTTAGCTGCTTGTGTGTTGCCTACAAAAAAAAAAGTCAAGTTTCCGTTCAGTATCTCTATTTGAGCAGATGTGTAAGGCATATTTAAGGGTTTATGTGTTTTCACATATGATTTAGTTTTGGAATTACAAGTTAATGCTTGGAGAACAGATTAATTTAAGTACGTTATGGTTTGCATTGTGGAAACGTAAGTTCATTTTTAATATAATAACACGTGTGATTATACTGTAGTTATTATGCAGTACATTTCTTATTTATCAAAAAATATTTTAGGCTGTTAGACTGACCTACCCGTGTCATTTTGTTTGTTTCTTTGTGTTGAAGTTATAATGCTTAAGATTTTAGTTGTATTTGATTTGAGCTTTTGACTTTCATAGCACATTTTCTACATCTTAATAAAGTGTGTAAATGTGAATGTGCTTGAATACTTTTAAAGTCTCTGAAATTCCAAAATAAATGTTATTAAAATAAAGGCAAACGAGAAATCATGTAAAATTGCTGACTTGATGCGCTGCAACAAGTCCTCCAACATAGCCCCCCAGTCGCCTCCCTACCTGAATTACATCACCAAACGCTGCTCTGGCACCTGTTCTATTCATGATGGTTGCTGGATGTTGTAATTTATGATTATGGAACCATTGCTGCTTGATTACATCAAGACGCATAAAGAAAAAACAGCAGTTTGGCTCAAAGTAACCGCATTCATCACATCAGTTCCCATAATAAAAACACTGTTAACATTGTGGAAACATGGAGAAACAACACAATGTTTCACCTTGGAATTGAACATCTGGCTTCTGTGGGAAGGTTCTGTGTTTTCTAACCCATCTAAGCACAGCAGTCAGATCCAAATGTTGACTTTCACGCTTTGTAAGTGCGTCATAAACTTCTACTGGAGGTTGCCTACCTGTAACACATCACTGTTGGTTATAATAATCTTCTAGCGTAAACTAGAGATAAACTTTTACAGGACCTTCTACTATTATTAGACATATTTTTGTTTCGTTTTTTGGCCACTTGAGGGCAGCAGAGGCAGCCCGAGAAGTTGTTCTTCAGTTGTATGTTTTTCTGGCTACTCAATGTATGTATCCCATATTCACTTACTTACCAACTATTGATTGGTAAAGTTACAATCCTCGAAGCTGCACTGAAGATCACAGTTCTGAGTATTGAGTATCTGAGTATTAAACACGCGGACACTTAAACAGTTATGTAATCCCTAGAAGTTTTAAGATAAAGATCTAGAAGCTAGGTGAGAGGTGACAAAACTGTGTCTTCTCAGGAGATCCATGTACCGGTGGAAGTGGGTGGGTTCTTCAAAATATCCTGAAGGATTAAGTGAGGATATCAGCTAAAATCAATATGTTGCAAAGCCTCAGCCAAACACTTTGTAGGGCGCGCACTCCAGCAGTTCTATCTTTCTCTCTGTCTCTCTTCTGTTCTGCAGCTATCTCTCTCTCCATCACTCCATCTCCACAGCTCGTCATTCTTGCCTCGGGTGCAGGCTGTTGCTAAGAAACGGATAGGGGAGCCGGTGTATGTATTATATATGCTTTCTCTCTCGCGCTATCTGTCTCTCTTTTTCAGAAGTTCAGAACTTTTTTTCAGTGGGAAATGTCAGAGAAAATCAATCCCTTCCACTCTCCTCAGCTTCATTTTACTCTCCCCAGATCAGCTCCTTCTCTCGTCTTTCTTTGCCTCTCTCTCTCTCTCTCCATGCTAGCTTCAGTCTAAATATATGCCACGAGCTCAACCTGTCTCTGCCCGGTTTTATTGACTGTACAACAACATCTTGGTTTTCTTGACTCGTCTAAGTTGGTTCTGTTGGGTGTATGTTGTTCTCTTAACTTTCCAACCGGAAAACCAGTTGGGTCAGGACCTTTCTAAATGCCAGAGTCAATGGATTTTCTAAACGTCAATGACACATCCAGGCTCTTAATGTTTTGGTGCCTTTTCTCTGCACACCAAACACAAGTGGTTTGATTTTTTTTTTTTTTTTTTTTGAATCACTGCTCCAATCTTTTTTTTTTTTCCACGTTTAAAAAAGACTTGATGTTTGGGTCATTGATGACTGTTTCCTTCAGTGGATTAAATACTAAGTGAGAGTATAGATGAATATACCAATGGTCGATGCTCAGTGGTGACACTAGCGTCTAAAAGAAGAAGTCACTATCACTTGGTTTTCTGGATATTTATTTGTACCCGAGATCACTTTTTGACTCATATTGGTGTGTTTGAAATGACTCATAACACATTCGTAATAATAGCTAGTCGAATATATGATGAATCACACAATGCTGCTAAATGTGGGGCAGCTCACATTGTTTTGTCGCTTCAGGTGTGCTATCAAGTTCACAAAGTTAAAATAATATGCATAGTAAAAACAGTGGAAGTAGAATTTCATCACTGCTCACTCTAACAACAACGCCAGAAACCAGATACCTCCCATCAACACCCCTGCAAGCACCTCGATGTGGTTCAGCCCGCCATTAACCCGAGGTGAAGGACAAGACCACCCTAGGTGAAATGAGGGGTGAAGGAACACATTGACTCACTCTGCAGAAGGGCAGAGCTAATGGAGAACAGATTATGTCAATTAACACTCACAGCAGGCAGACATTAATCAGCTAATGATGGTTCAGTGACATTCAGGAAAAAAGTCAGTTTATCAGAAGAGTAAAAAAAAACTTCAAGTGTCTGACTGAGAGGAAAGGTGTGGAACACATGATGCTAGGTTTACAGCACGTGATGTTCTTATGGTGGATACAGTTTGTTTCTTTTATAAAGTGCAGTGTGTCTTTGCATGGAACTGTGTGAAAACTGACATCCTTAAGCCTTATTTATCAAAGAATGGTTATTACCATAAGCGCATTGTTTACTTTAGAAGTTTTAAAAAATGCCTTAATGTTCAACAGCAAATGTTAATTTTCTCAAAGTAAAGGTCCTCACACCTTTAACATTAACATTTTTACATTAGTTAGTACAGAACTACAGAATAGAATAAGAAAAAGGGAGAAGGAATGCTGCGTCCTTGATGCAGCGCAATAAAGTAGGAATTTCCTCCATGATTTCAAACTCATAAAGCACGTGTTGTGTCAAAATGGTGACATTGCCATTGATATTTTTTATCAATAACATTTTAAATACTATAATTTAAACTTACCCTAAAATTCTAGGTCTACCAAATTTAGATTCATGAATTGGCTGTTCTTAATTAAAATAGTTTAATGTAAATTAAATATTTGTCTACATTCCATTTTAAGTTACATGTATTCGAGGTTAAGAAAAAACCCCAGAGAATATAAGATTGGCATTAACTTAAAACAAACAAATCATAACTGTTCTTGATGACACGAAAATCAGCAGGTTAACTAATAGCAGGTTAACTAGTAACACGTGAGTTTCAGTTGAAAAATAATATTTCAAAATACAAGGTTACAAAGAATGTAGGTCTTTCATCACCTAGAGCAGTACTAAAAAAAGACCTCAGTGTGTACTGACCAGGGGTGGAAAACCACTGTTGAATGTGGAAGACCTTCAAGCCCTCAGGTGGAATTGCTACTGTGGTTAATACAGGGGAGTACAGTCCACTTCTGTATTCAGAAATCCAACTTAAATTCACACACAGGGAGAAAGCCACACATTAGTTCTGTGCAGAAACACAGCCAAGTTCAGTTGAACAGAACAACAGCGGAAACATGTTCTGTGGTCACGTTTTGTACTTTTCGTTGATAGATAATGATTCAAAAATACTAACAGCAAGCGAAATTTCTATTTTTTGTGTTAATTTTTCAGGCATATTTCATATGTCTGTTCACGCATTTGCATCCATTCACACTTTCATACACATGCTAGTGCTCAGGGATGAGCCTGGAGACAACGCAGTCATGCCGTCTGTATATTTTTTTCAGCTAGTCTTCCAATAGTTAATGAGCTGTAAAATGTAGGCCAGAGTAGCTTCTCTGTGCTCACAGGAAAAAGGAGGATAAATGGACCACTGCTCCTCAAAGTGGGGTTTGGGAATCATCAGGGATCGCTAGGCTCGGGCACTCCTCGGAATGAAGAGGCAGAGTTTAATTTCTTTGTAATACGATGCATTTCAAATAAAAGTGGGTTTAAGGGTGTAGTATAATTGTATTATCAAAAAGAAAAAGATAACAATAAAACGAAAAAAAGAGCTTCACAGTAAACAGAAAATATAAATTCATCCTGTTTCCTGAGGACTGGTTCGCCTTCATATGCAGCTGATTAAATTTGGGTGCGCTTGATTTGTGCCAGCAGGCAGCTGTGCACTGGTTGAGAGATGTCTGTGGTCTGTATGTGAAGAGGCATGAAGTTATCAGAGAAATGGTTATTTGCCCCAGCCTTCTGCCGGACGGCATCGCAGCACAAATTTGTGCATTCATGTCATTTTGATCTAAAACGGAAATTACAGCAACAGCTCCCATCTGTTTCTACGCGTGACAACTTTATTTGCTGACATATTCGGGCACATTTTCATCTCACATTGATTTATGGCTGCAATAAAGCCAATTAAAGGGAGTGCCAAAATTTTATTTCTCCTGCAGAACTGGTTAGACTTTGCTTATTTTTATTCTTTGAGCAGGCTGTCTGGATTACTTTTTTTGTATTTTTTTTTTCTCGCTGAGAGCATTACTCAACTCACAGCTCACTTGCAAATGCAATGCAACACGAAGTTTGTGATTAGCCAGTGTCTGGCCAACAGCCAGTGCTCATGTGACAGAACGTGTTAACATGTGGCAAAAAAAAGCTACAGATGCACTTGGACAAGCGGGTAGTTAGACGGACAGGTGCATGAAACGGGTACAAGCTTTGAACCTGATGTTTTTACAAGAGCGAGTGGAACAGGAGCTGGGTCTGGGGGCTAAACAACCACCAAAGAAATCAGTGTTTCTAAGTACAATCACTAGTACAGAAATAACAGCAGGTACGAGCAGGCTACATCCACAACCACATCCACAGATGCACTTGACAATTTCCCATAATCCCAGGTATTTAACCTACATGGAGTTGTTGTTGTCCCACCTCACCATCACATGTGAACGGCTGCCTACCTGCCTGGTGAGGGATGTCAAAACTACACTGTAAGTGGCTGATAGGTGGTGTTGCACACCAACCTCTCTCCTAAGCTACAGTTTGAAACTTAGCAGTTTTGTTCCTGTTTTGAACAAAGCAGCACTTTTAGAATGAAGCTGAAGTGTTGTGGTGGACGGGGGTCAGCACTGTACATCATTCACACCAGCTGATCAGTGTAAATGCTGTTTAGCTCCATGTCACCGACAACATGGTTGGCAAAGAACAGATTCTAGTAATTATAAAAAAAAAAAAAGATCTGGGAAACAAAAACAACCCAGCTGGTGGAGCTAAATTTAACCACTTTACAGTATGCACTGGCAGATGGCAGTACATATAATCTGTAATAATAATACTTGATTGCTTATTAATTGAATCGTTTTTAAGATTTCACATATGCAAAATAACTAAAACTATAAAAAAGAGAATATTTCTCTCTGAGCTATAGTCTAAATACAAATACAAGCATTGAATGTACAAGTAAAATGTACTTGAGTATATGTACTTTCTGATGCAGTGGCATGAAGTGGTCATGGAAGGTTGGGGGTAGGGTTATATCATGTTTATACTGATTATACAAATTGGACATTAAATCAAACCATCATTGCAACTTGGTTTTCTAATGATCAGTTATCATTTTAAATGAATACATTAGCATTAGCAAACATAACATGGTATTAGAAGACAGAATTTAGGTCTCTGTATGTTTATGTGAATATTCCTTTAAAAAACAATTGTTTTCAGCTACAATAGTCATTTACAATATGAACAATGTCTACACATTCATTCTGATCAATTTGATGTTATGAAA
>JAUYWH010000020.1:2074257-2099039 GCA_034779795.1 Ctenopoma multispine
ACTCCCTTTAACGGAGGAAACCTCCAGCAGAACCAGGCTCATGGTGGGCGGCCATCTGCCTCGACCGGTTGGGGTTAACATATAACAAATGTAACAGCCAGCAGCCAGCAACAAATATACTTAGCTGTCATAGTAAAAACACACAAGTGTTGAATTGTTTGTACTCAAGCTCATTAGATAATTGTTTATCACAGAGGATATGCTGGAGTGATATTATGGAAAACATACAAACAGGTAAGCAAAAAGTCCTAATGACCAGAAAGACTCGGTCAGTGGCTGAAGGCTTCTTGTTTGATGATATGTAGGCCTGTCTGATCCATGACTGGCGAATAACTTCCATGGATTGACATTTGGAAAATAGAAGGTAACTTCTAAAATCATGAATCAGTCTGTTGTGTCTCTCTTTAAAGGGAGTTCATTGTTCTGGAAGATACACCACCCTCAGTGCAGAATGAAGTAGAGGAAGGAGAGACATGGAGAGTCATGGTCGGTTCTCTTGGACAATCTTTGCCGTCAATTGGGCAAGACATTTTTTTCTTGCTTCGCGCTACAAGAAATAGATGGCTGACCTCACCACTCCGCTGAGCAGGCAGGAAATGAAAAATAAATAATACATATGGGATATGGGTTTTCTTGGTGGAAAAAAACATCCACCACCATACACTCAAAGTGTACAGAGGAGGGAAGAGGAGAGAGGCAGTGAACGGCAAGAAGTGGTTGTTAATGGAAAAGAGATAAAAGAAGGGGAAGTAGAAAACACATTATTTGATTTACAAATGAAGTCTTGGAGGTGGATTGTAAAGATAGAACAACAGAGGGCTCATTAGTGCATACTGAAGTCCAATCAGTTTTGATCAGATAGGAGAACAGGAAGCATTCCTACTTATACAGTATAAATATAATTACTTGATCTGTGAAATGCTTAACACCTACATGTGTAGAAATAATGAGACAATAATTATTAATTATGCAGTGAGTAATGTAAACACCATGTTCCTGTGGAACTGCAGTCATAGGGTTAGGTTCCCGTTGTACTCGCCACATTTTTTTGTTTTCCAAGAGGAAAACTAACAGCGTGGGATTTATATATAATTGTATATAGTTAAAAAAATGCATGTACAGAATTAAATATTTATTTTATATCACTATGGGAATGGATTTGGCATCCTTACACTCTATTTATCTTCTGTAACAATGAACTCCTGCAGGTGATTCAGATAGTAAAGAGATAATGTGGGTAATACTATTGTTTAGTCCTCGCTTTGCCTCAGTGTGTGTGCAGATCAAGCTGAAAATTGTGTCTCTAAATAAGCTTTTAGTCAATCAGCCCCCACTGTTCTGGAGTGTATAAAATTAAATAAGTGAGGATTTTTAAAAAGTGGATCAGCAAATTTCCATTTCGCAGGTTAGGGCGAACATCTGTTTAAATGTGCTCTATAAATGAAATACCCAGCCTCGTTCCTTGGTGATTATTCTTCATCTACTAAAGCAAAACACACCAACAAAAGGATTTAGAGGAAGAAGGGAAACAATAAAATCCACTTAAGAATAGCTCTTTTGCACAAAGTCCCCTCAGACCATCTAAAGACATTTATTATTGTGCAGCTAGTCATTTACAAAAGCCCAAACAAGTTTAGTATCAACTATACAACAACATGCTCACTTTCTCATTTCGCTTTATTCTCTCCATACTGACTGTCCCCCCCACCCCCCCTCCCATCATCCTGCCTCTTTAGTTAAATGCAACGAAACACAAAAACCAATTTGGCTTATTCCACACATACACAGATATTTGAGAGTTGCTTTGTCACAATAAAGGCTCTGTTGTTAAGAGGCTAACAACGGGGTTCTGAGTACTGTGGGAGCTTTGTGTCATTTTCACATATTGACACTGTTTTGATGAAGTCGATCTATGTACAGCAAGCTGACGCTTTTTGGCTGCAACTGAAAGGTTGTATCCGTCACACCCTGTTAATCTGTCAGTGTTAGTAGGATCATTTACTGTTGGGTTTTTTATGGGATTTCTTTTCAGCCAATTTGATCGTCATAATGCTTTTGCAACCTGTTTTTTACTCCCAGCGTGTGAAATTGCGATGCTTTGTCAGCCTCCTTTAGCATCTTATGCTGACACTAAAGGTACCCTGTGTTTTAAAATAGCATCATAATGCCAACTGTTGTGTTGGAGCTGTCATCATGACAACTATCATGTGTGTGTCGTGAGTGCTTACAGTTGGGTTTGGTTGACTTTACGCACAAAGGCAAAAATCAAGCCAAAATAATAATTAATAAATAATAAGTAAAAATATTTAGTAAATTTTATAATAAAGTTCTTACAATAACGAAAAAACAACATTTAAAAGTGTGATTAAAGTTGTGAATCATCACAGTTTACACACAACAACTCTGCATGTTGCATTCAAACTCAAACCACCCGCTCCACTGTCCCTACGTGGCCTTTGCTCCAGATGTCTAATACTGACATGACAGGGTTAATATTGCAATTCTTGTGCCAAGGCACTTGATAAAGTTTCACTATTTTATGCCCTGAGAACAAGAATGGTCTGGTTATTCTGGCTGTCACCCCGTCCACAAGAATTTCCCCAAGGGGATTAATTAAGTATCATACTGAACACTGAATGCTGAAAAGTGACAGTACAAATAGAAAGGAAGCTGAGGTGGATGCACATAAACCTCTGAACAGGTTTGTTTTCAGTTTGGAACTGTTAGTCAGGGTTGCAAAGACAAAAAAATATAGAGACCTCTGGTTTTGATTTGGTACAGTGACAGAATGATTTAAAATAAATCAAACATTCAGTTCAATCAGCAACATCTGTTCTCACACTGATGTTAAATATATAATGTTAAAAGTTGCATTTGCAGGCACCAAAGACTCTTTCTGGATTACAGATTAATCGTTTGATAGTTTTATTTTAAAGGAAACAACACTACAGTCCTCTGTTAATTGCACATTTCCTGCCTGTTCATCCAGCAGGTGATTTGACTAACAGAGGGGGATTTTCCAGGCTTTTAATGGTTCCCATTGAGGTGCTGGGCACTGAGCTGCTGGAGGGTTCACAGTGAATGGACACCAGGCTGTAATGAGACACAAAGAGAATGGAAGGGGTTTGTCTGGACTAATTTCATTAGCGTCTTCCTGTCCCAGTCATTGTAGTCAGAGATAGAGAGAACATTCGGAGATGTGACATAATAGCCCAGAGGACAGCATAACGCCCAGATAACAGCTGATATATAGTTTATGGGCTGGTGGCTAGAAGCAGTGTGTGTTAAATCTGAATTAAAATGCAATGGCACGTCGCTGTCAGGAACATCCTCTGCTTAACATACTAGTAGTAGATATTACTGTGAATTAAGACTCCACTTCCCATAAACCCATTGATGTCATGTGCCATGCAATCACACAACTATAGCAAGAAATTGTGTAAATCAAAACAGTACTTATCACATCTCTATTGCAGTTTGTTAAAATAGTTTAGTGGTTACATTTCAGAAACATATCATTCACCTTACTTTTATCAAATGCACATTATGTTATACAACCATCAAAATCCACTATGTAAAGGCCATAATGCTACATGCATAGATACAGTCGCTTCAGTACCAGCGTCCACTGTGACACACTATACGCATATTTGAGTCATGATGCTCTAGCTCACTGAGGTAATTTTTTTTTATTGTTATCGTTATTGAATCATACGTGTTTTCCTGACTGCAGATTTCCAACTGAAGGCGCAATATGTAAAATACAAAGCAGAGGCCAATAGCAGCTGCCAGCTGCGTTATTGATGACTCATCGATGCTAAAAGTATGCACAGAACACTAAAACTGAATGCTCCTGCTGTTTTATTTCATAGATGTTTGTCAAATTGTTAAATTGAGCATTTGAGGTAAATCAAGTAGCTGCGTGAACATTTGTGCTTCTCTCTCTCTATCTCGCTCGCCCTCTCTCTCCTTCTCTCAAGGTGCCATTAAAGAAATCCCCAATTACTCCTAATAATGATGTAATCAAGCACGGCTGATGTGCCAGCAAGCTTTAATTAAGTTATTAATTAGTTGAATAATAGGGTTTTTATTCACCGGCACAGAAGTCTCCCACGGCAAGAGGTGTGTGTGTGTGTGTGTGTGTGTGTGTGTGTTTGTAGGTGAGCTGAGGCAAGGTATGTGCCTGTGAGCACAGACTGAGAGACAGAGACTGGCTGAAATGAAGACAGAAAAGAGATTGCGGGCGAGCGGATGATGTAACTGTCAGAGAGAAAAGAAAAAAAAAAAGAAAAAATTGTAAAAAATCTAATTGAATTTTGTAGAAAAAAAACCTTCTACCCACGAAAGCATTCATGGTAAGAAGGTACAAATACACAGATTAAGTTATTTGCAAGACCCTGCGTTTTATTGCCTGTGGTCTCTGAGCTCCACTGCCAGAGGCCAATTTAACCTTCTCACATGTTGTGCTGAGTTGAAGCCAGGGATGTCAGGCTCACAAAAGCACATCCACGCAATGCATAATTACCTGGATATGAATAATCTGAGGTGACCCCAGATGACTGCAAAGGTGCACTGCCGGTTGATCCAATTAACTTTAAACTGAGGGCTTTAATTTATCTGCTATTGGCTGCACTTCTCCAGGGAGGCTGATAATGTCAAGTTGCTCATTCACCAAACAGCTCCTCTTTCTTTATTCTCTTCTCTCTGTATAGTGGCTGATTTTTTTTTGCCTTTTTAGAAAAATCCCAACCTAAACTTAAAACAACTAAGCAGCGTAATCTTTTACTTCAGATTTCACAAGATTACATGAAGCACTAGGTAAGAAAGCACATTCATGTGCTTGGTTTTCCCTTCCTCTTTATTTTAGTGATCTGCATATGTAACCCTCATCAAAAGACATGAAAGATCTGGGATGAAAGCAAGTGACTATCCTCCCTGGTATTTGCTGTCTCATATTGTATTTCTCTGTGTGCCCCACAAACTATGGGGCCCGGGGTGTAACATCCCGGTCTGGGATGCGAGTGCACATGAACTGACATTTGACATATTAATGGTGGCATTTGTTTGTAGGCTGTATTTTAAATGACTTCCATCCAGTTCAGATGTTATCACGCCGTTCAGCAGCCTTTCATGTGTTCTTATCAGCCCATACAAATGGCTTAGTGGGTGTCTGCAGTATAGTAGGTGTGACTTTGTTTCCAGTGAATACATTTGTTAGGGTTCAGTAAACCGTCAGCATTTGGGGTTAAAATTAAAAAAACTACAACCTTTATATTTAGATGACCACATATATTGATGATAAGAAAGGTAGTAGGCATCTTAATGAATCATAAGTATGGCCATGATGACAACTGATTTTACAGTTTACACACTACTACTTTAAACAAAGCAACGCAGTGTCTCACATCGTTACTACAATATAGTTTCCGGTTTGATGTGCGTGTCTCAACATCTGTCCGTTCATCCTCTCGCATTTCACATACCAGAGTCATGCGTTCTGAGCTGTCCTCAGAGCCTCGCGTCTGTGTCTTCTCGCAGCACACACTCTTGCTCTGCGAGAACATAAACTTCCGATGACAGCGCCTTTACACCTATCATCTCTTTTTACCCACACATCCAGTTGTTTTTCATAGTAACAATCCTGTGAAGAATAACGTGTCAGGTTGCATTTCAATACCAGGTGCAGAAAAAGCATGTTTTATGATTCAGCAGCTGTCACAAACAGCTGGATGCACTTTGAAATGTTGTTGGAATCCTAACTGACGGTGCCACACAGCATTGTGCTTTTTCATTCCCACCACTTTTCAAACATTGTTGATAACATTTGAACCTCATGCATTTAAATGAAATTCCATCAGTTTTCTGCATGCTGGCTCCTGCAGGGTAAAGAAGGCTTTTAGGATACAAATGCTTACGATAGCCTCCTCAAAGCCTGTTAGGTTATCACTGAATGGGAAAGCTAATAGGGCCCAAAGTGACTGGCTTTAATAGAGATTTGAAGATTGCCATGCCTCTTTTTGCCTCTTTCCATCCACTGTCTGGCTGTGCTGTTTGACCTTGGTGATCGATGCAAGGTCGCAGCATTGCAGTGGCCTGAAACTCTAGTTAGGAGATTGTGTGGAGTGTGTAGACCTGCATGTTTGCATGTTAAATATGCGGGGAAACTGGCATGAACACTTCTCCTCACTTCCACATCCCTGTCATCGTCTCTCTTTCTCTCCCCTCTCTTTTGTCCTCGTTCCCCTTGCCCTCCCCCATACATTGTCTTAGCTATCGGCCAATCCACCAGTGGCTCTTATTCCTCAATAACTGGAGGAGATCCCAGCCCACTGGAGGAAACAGGACGGAAGCCAAGTGAATACAGAAAGGCTTTTATCTCTTTCTCTCTTTATTTTATTCCGTCTCCCTCATGTTTCCATTCATTTTCTCCCTCTCTTTATCTCTCCCACTCTCTCCCCACTCCCTGTCTGTGTCTCGGGAGATTGCCCCGAAAGCTGCGTGCATGCAGAACAGTCCGGCGCTGCACCGCTTTACCTATAGTGGCCTATGCTAACAGAATTATCTACTTGGCTCCAGACTGTTTTGCCAGTTTGACTCACCTTAACCTTGCCGCCTGCGCTCTATACAGCACCGGCCTTGGCTGGACAAACACAGAGATCTGGCTGCAGAGGAGAAGCCTGAGGCCTGTGGAATAAAGATGTATGAGGTGCTTGACTCTATAGTACTCGCTCAGCCTTGAGGGTATAATTCAAGTTGACTGCTAATAAAAAAAAAAAGGCAGAGCTTAAAGTGGATAATACAGTGAACTGGTTGATCAGATAACCGCAGCATGGAGGGGGAATTGATTCAGCTTACTGTATAACCACATCATTACGTGTGTGTGTGTTTCATTGATACAGCACGAGCTTCATTCCATCCGACTGATGTCATTGTAGTCCTTACTCCATATTGGTAATTACAACAATTTTGATTTGCTGTCACAAGCAGGCAATCAGTCGGCATTGTGCTTTTATTTTGTAAATGTCTAGCCTAGCGAGCATTCCCCTGCTCTGTTGGCGCTGTATGTACCGCTCTCAAACCTCGTAGTTACATGTTTGTGGAAATACAAATTAAGTGAAGCCAAAGAAAAACACATAGTAGTGATAAAACAGAGAGTAGTTGCTGAACAGAACCACGTCTCTGCCTCACCGAGCCGTCACAGCGTTTGCTCCTTCGTGCGCCTGTTTACTTCGACCTCTTCAACACACTGTCTGAACCTCTGCCTCATGGGAGTTTAGCAGCAGTGACCAACATCAAGGCTGCTGCTTCCTCTACATTTTATTGCACATAATTAAGCTCCATGGTAACATATGGACATGTCTTACATAAGATACTGACCTTATGCTGTGCACTTGAAATGACTAAAGGGAAATGACTAAAGGGATAATCCAACATTTCCCCCTTGATGGCATTGTATAGGCGATTTAGTGGAGCTCTATGTTTGAGGGAAACTGAAACCAGTGCATGGCAGCAAACGTAAACGTCCTCATTTATGTCACACCCGGGCAAACATTTGATATGTTTTTACCCAAGGAATTTATTAACAATTTGAAATTTACTAAAGTAGATCCGCATTTCCACAGCAGCACACAGGATTTTTTCACCTTCAAGGTTTGTTTTCCCTCAGTGTATATTGATCCCATTGTGCTGTTTTCATATCAGATATACAGCATCTCCCCACTATTTCATTAGTCAGCCAATTATAACGCTGTGTCCGCTGGTCAGGTGCTCAGACAAACCTCCCACACATTCGCTGTGTTTGCCGTTGCCATTCTTTGACAGGCAGGAAGATGTTTATCTGTTTATATAAACCAGACTAATTATGTGTCAGCTATAAATTAAAGCTGCCAGCATCATCAGAGGGTTTAAGTCTCGAACCAGCCTCATTACACAGACTCTATCAGTTATAATTGCCAGTACAGGAGCTTATGGATTCCACACAGCACTTCATAATACAAGCATGTGTCGGTGGAACAAATCAGCTCATACAAATGACCCCCTCTGCAGCACAGCGACAGTTCATGCTTCACAAGCGCTAGCTCTAAGTTTTCACACAGACACACACAAATTAAATGTTGAATAGTGAAGTAAGTTCACAGGTCCACTGAAAGGAACTAGTTCACATCCATTTCTCTGACATCACACCCTAGGAAATGTCATTCAGTTAGATGCATGTTTCACTGGTGGGGTTTGGATGGTGGAGGTTATTAGTGATTGATATAGACCATGCGGTTCTCTGTGGGAGACATGCGTGTCTGCTTCTACTGTACATCTGCAGGGCTGGCAGTCTAGCGTCTACTCCTTTTCCTGCCTATAGGTGGTGCATGTGGCTGGTGAAGCTCCACTGCAATAAGATATAATCAGTAGATTGCTGGTCTGGTTGGTTTGGTGTGCTGGGTTGTTGACAATAGATTAGTCAGTGTGCCAGTGTGTGTGTGTGCGTGTGTTTTGTATGTTTGTGTGTGTGGGTGACTGAGTGTGTTTGGGAGTACATTGATCGTCCAGGCTCTGATAGTCTGCTCTGTTGCAGTCTGATTCAGTTCCACACACAAGAGTCCCATGCCGCCGGGCAACGGCTATTGTTGCATCGCCCAGAGAGAGAAAGAGAGTGTGTGTGGGTGTGTGTGACTGGGCAAGGTTCAGACGGGATCCATTGGCCTGCTGGCTTGGCATTTTGTCCTGTCGGTGGGAGCCGGTGGGAGTTGGTTGTTGGACGTTGTTCTTTCCAGTAGCTAGCTGCCCGTGTCTCACACACACATAGACTATAATACACACACACATTTGTATCCCATGCATTAATACCAAACTATATCCTACAGTATTTTTGAAGTTACTTAACAGCTGAAGCTATAAAGATTCACACATTGATGATCCACTTTTGACCTCCCCCACCACACACGCAAATCCACACTCATACACACACTCCTTATCTAATGGCTTCAGTTGTAGCAGCTTGTTCAGCACAAGCCTCAGAGGAGGAGGACAAAAAAAAGACTGTGGGAAATAGACAAAGACAGAAAGAGGGAGATGCATTTCAGATATGAAACTCCTCCCTGTCAGCATATTAGCAGCTGCAGTGTAGACTCATTGCATTCAGAGCACATTTTTTCTCTACTTTTACCACCTTATGCTCCGGCAGTGAGCTAAAATGGAAAACAAGTGGCTTGGGAAAATGTTCAGCATTCGGTTAGGAGCTACTAATGAAAAAGAGAAGGTTTGGGGTATAATTTAGATGCAGGTGTTATGATTATGTACTATTCATTATTGCAGAAATTGCATAAAACCAAAGCTGAGTTGGAGAAATAATAATTCAGTTATATCACTTGCATCAATTGTTATCATGTGAACTCAGAATGTTAGTGTGTACATCTAAAACTATATAAATATATTTACATACATACAATATTGTATACACACACACACACACACACACACATATATATATATATTATTTATTTATTATTTATTTATTATATTAATATTAATAAATGTACTATCCTATCATCAGCAAACATTAGTACTGTCTTATAGCACGTTATGTTTGCTAGTGTGTGTGTGTGTCAGGATCATTTGAACATGGATGCTGCTTTTGTTCAGTGAAGGAAGAGAGAGGGCTTCTGTCATTCCCACAGTTCATCATGGTGGTGGGAGAATAATGGTGTGGGGCTGTTGTGCTGCTTCAGACACAGGGAACCTTGTTTGGATGCATGATGTTGACGCTTCATCAACGCAATCATTATTTCTTCAGTTGTATTCACTGTACTCTTGACATAGATCAAATCAAGTTTATTTATATAGCACTTGTAAAACAACATCCAGTTGACCAAAGTGCTTAACAGGTACACAAAATAGCAACATTGTCAAGAGCAAAATAGAGAAAGAAATCAAACAAGGTGTTTGTTGTATTACCTACAGTAACATAAGAGAGGTGTCATACACACTGCAGAGCAATCAGAGAAATGTGACTGAAGAGGAAGTTCATCAACTTAAAAATAAAAGCACATTAAAACAGATTGAATACCTTGAATACCCAAGAAGACTTTTCAGCCAGATTTTGCTGGTTGGAAAAAAAAAAAAAAGGACGTTTTTCACAGTATGACTGTATGATGGGATCTGTAATGTAAAAAGGCTGCATCAGTTGTAATAACCTGCAAATTGCTGGGGAATCACCATTTCTCCTTTTTTTGATCCCACCATTCTGTTTTACTTGTGTTTTCTCTCTTTTTGTCCTACAAAGTAGTAGCTACACACACGCATACACATGCACTCTTCCTATTTCATGTCACCTAATTTATGACATAAAGGGATAAAGGACAGATTGCCATTTGTCTGAAAGCTTTTTATGACTGTGCAGACCTTGTTATGGTACCACACCATCTATTCTCTCTTAAAAGGTGTCTGCATGTGTGTTTGTGTGTGTGTGTGTGTGTGTGTGTGTGTGTGTGTGTGGAACATGGATTCATGCAGCAACACTATAATAGGGCCTCTATTCTGGAGGCGTTATTTATGCATTGGCCACTCGCTGTGAAACCCTGCTCTGTATGCCTGATTCATTATCCTGAGAGAGAGAGAGAGAGATAGAAGAGAAGAGGTGAGAAGGGAGTAAGAGAAGCCCATAGCCGGCCCTCTCCTCCTCCACTTCCTCCTCTTCTTGCTCTTCCTCTCCTGCTCTCTGTCCTCATCCTCCTCAAAACACCCCCCCCCCTCTCAGCAGGCACTGTGGGTGCGTAGTGCCAGCACAGCAGGCTTTTATTGTGATGGAGTCTGCTGCTTACAAGGAATGATGCAGGGGAGGTTGTCTCTGTCTCATACAGAGACAGATGGATAGCTCAATCCTCTGCTGTTTTACCTCCATCCAGGCATGAGACTGTATGTAGACGTACACACATAGTACATGTTTGTCTGCTAAATTTTATATTGTACCTGGATAAGATACATTTAACAGGCATTTGTAGTGTCGTAGAAAATTCAGAGAACACTACTGAAGACTGGACTGCTGAATATGAAAATTGAATACAAGTTGTAGATGCAGCAGTGGGAGTGTTCCTCCGTCTGGCCAGAGAAAAGAGAAGACGCCCTCCACATGACAATGAAACACTTTATATCTTGACATTAACATAGACACTCCTTCAGCACATACACACGTGCATAGTAAGAGGAAAGCACATTTTAAAAAGCCTGGCCGACGGCTCACTCTTTCCACGGGACTTGACAATTTTACCTCTACACATCCTGATTCCCTGGAAATGTTTTGGTGATTTTCTAGAAGTGTTTTGGTGCAGTAAATTATTAGGACATTGGATAGATAACATTTCAAATTGATGTTGTCCAGCTGTGAAAGCTCACTTTAACTCAAAAACAAGGGTTTGTAAAACTCAAAAGCAAGGGTTCATGTCAGGACACAGAACCCAACATGCACATTACATTGCACAGTGAGAATAGTTACAGAATACATAACAGATATGGTGATGTATATGAACAATAATGTAATGTAAGATAATGATGATAAGAGATATACTGTAATGTAGTATAATATAATAAACTGGGGGAAAACCCACACCACTACAGTAGCAAAAGTAATGGTAAGTGTAGAAGTGCTACATTAATAATAAGAGTAGAAGCAATAGCAGTAATAGCATTAGTAGCAGCAATGGTAGTGTTAGTACTCAGTACTCAGCCTTGTGGCAGTAGAGGTAGTAGTTAAAGAAATAGGAATACTACACTGTAAAACGTAAATTGATTCTACTAGTTACTTCAGTACACTTAGTTACATTGAACATGTAATGATTGTTCTTCAATATTAAATCCTAAAAGGAAAAAGTGCAGAGACTTGTCTGAGTAGTACTGAATAAGCAACAGTAAATGTAATTCGATGGATTCAATGTCGAATTTTATTTCACAAATCCTCAGAGGTGAAGATAAACACAAACATATTTATAGTAAGTAATTAAAAATAAAACCTAAGTTAACTGCCACTTGATGTGGAGCAAAAACAGCAAAGATCATTATTTTAACCACTTCAATACTGCACATACTGCAATGTATAAAGATTTTCAACTGCAAAAGTAACCAGTAACTAAAATGTGTAAAACAAATGTAGTGGAGTATAAGTACAATAGTTTTCTCTGTAGTTAAGTAAAATAAAAGTAGCATAAAATAGAAATACTCTAGTAAAGTACAAGTTCTTCAAAGTTGTACTTAACTGTATTTCAACACTTCAAGTCAGTAGAATTACTCCTTTTTAGATGTTTAGATAATAAAAAATCTTTTAATTTGAGTTGATATAAAAAAGATATTTATGTTACATTAGTTATACGTTGATTACACAACTTCTTCTGTGGTGATTTACAGTGTACAGTAGTGACAGGATGCAGTATTAGTTGTTAAAATTTAACAATTCCAATTGTCGCTGCTATCCTGACATCAAGGTTTTACTATAATAATCCTACTGATGATACTATGAGCCTCACCACACACATACACCCTGGTTGCTCCTCTATGTTCCCAGCTCAGGGCCATCTGTCCAAGGTTAGGATTGATGTTAAACACCACTTCCTCTCCCACAGCTGCTCATTCCTTTCTTTGCTCCACATTTTTCTCTTCCTCTCTTTCCAACCATTCCATTAATTGAGCCGGTTTCTTCTGCTTTTGCCTCTTTCACTCCAGCCTCCTTCCTCTTTCTCTGTGCCTCTTTACCCTGTCTGCGCTCATTTGTGCAGATGGGGGTGGAGAGAAAAGAGGAAAAGCAATTGAACATTTACTACTCTCGTGGAAATCTCATTGCTGAGGTCTCGTCACTGCGAAGGCTTTTATTGCCTCCCACCAGAAGAAGCCTTCAGATATGGGGGATAGCTTCATCTCTGTGGACACACACAAACACACCTGTACACATAACAATAAGACTACCCCTCCACACACACATACATGCAGTCCATGCTTGCATAGTGCACACAAGGTTTTTCATTAATTGGATTGTCAGTATAAAAGAGAGATGGAAAAAGAGACAGGACCATGCAGTAAAAGGTGTTTGTGTGAACATGCTCAGCAGGCATCCTCCTAGAAGTAGTAGTAACTGGAGAGAAGAGATATCATGTGAATGATAAGGAAGGAAAGAGGAGGAGATGCAAATGGAAAATGTTATGACATCTGAATTTCTCCTGACTAGAAACTCTCTTGAGTCCATGTGCATGATCACACGATTGCACAAACCTCAGCCTGTTTACTTTTACCTGAGTGGGAGGAATGTTCTTTATGGTCCCCGGCCATCAAATAGCAGCCAAGTAGGAATCCGCCGGGACTGTGTATGTGTCTGGAAATGAGCTCTCTGTAGCTGTTAAAGTGAGATTAAGATGGACTTTACATACAGCAGCCTACCTCTTCCAGCCACATTATCAAGGACGTTTTAATCTTAAAATGACATACAGCAGGAACAGCAACCACTCTACTATCAGCATCCTGCATCTTGTCCCATGGAGGAGCATCAGTGAAGGAAAAATAAATGGTACTTATATAAAGCTTACAGCAGTAGTGCCATGTACCAGCTGAGCAATAGCAGGACAGCATCAGTGGTAACTGTTCCAGTTCCACTGAAGTCTTGTTCAGAGTAACATAAAGGAAGGTTCTTCACGTTTGATACAATATCATTACATTGTTCTCTGAGCCTTTACATCCAAACCAACACATAGATTTCCTCTATACAGACAGGGTCTTTACAGCCGGTGGATACACCAATTACAAATACACTTCTGCTTCGATTTGATATTAGAAGACACATTTAAAATCAACCAAGAAGAGGACAGAACTATGGACACTGGAGAGAAGTGAAATCCCTTCTGAAACTTTGGTCCCTATCAAACCAAGTTGTAGGGAGATACAGATACAGTTTAGGTTTATCCCAAACTAATCCTATTTGTGATGGTTAAAGTTAGGGTACGGAGGAAATCAAATAAGTCAATCAGTGTTCCTCACAGCTACAAGGTGTGTTTCCACTGGAAAGAGTCCTTTTCTTTTTTCAAGAGATCCCAAGACTTCCAGACCCTTCCTTCGAGCGAAAGGCTATTCAAGGAAGTTGTCAAGTCAAGTCAAGTCACTTTTATTCATATAGCACATAATGGTACATGAAGATGCTTCACATCATCATAAAAACATCAGTCAATACTGTAAAATCAGATCAACTCATATTAACATCACAAAATGTCAAAGGTGACCTCCACAATGACATTCTCTGTCCTTAGACCCTCAGATAGGATAAGAACCTCCTTGTGACCAATATGCAAGTCAAACAGCCTGACAGTTCTTCTATCATGTGCATCACTAAGGAAGACTACACTTAAACAAATATAAAAAATCTGTAGGAAAGCTTTAATTTTTCGCACATGGTGTTATGCATGCACAATATGCAGTACACCATATGCACAATATCGACAGGCAACGCTGTGTTTAATGATATTCTCCTGTGAAGAAAAACAATCAGCGACTTGTTGTCATACTCACCTGTCTGAATGTCACTCTGTGTGAGTCTTGCACACTGCTGAGTCCTCCACAATCTGCTCCCGGTTCAGCTTCTCTCCTTGTTCAGTGCTAAAAATAAACCAGTCCGATCAGCCTGCATCCGTGATCATCTGTCTCACTTCGCTCCTCAAAGTCACTCCTCAAACACTGAGCTGGAACCTCCACAAACTCACTGAAGGTAGAAATTCCAAATTGAACTTCGAAGTGACAGCTGCTGGTTTCGTCATGAGCATATTGGCATTTAGTCAGAGCCTGTGTTAGTGATGTATCGTAGGAGCATTAAAAAACACATAGGCTACAATTAGACAGTTGTCTAGTGTCTACGCTATCTATTCTGCTGTTTATCGGGTTTAATCTGTCTTCCTAGAAGTTACAGCCTGGCTTTGGGGGTGGGGGGTAGTCATGCAATAGTGTGTTTGATTTGGGACACATAGTTCATTTGAATTAAATGTAGTTTATTTATATAACACAGCAGTCATCTCAAGGCTTTTTACAGAGCAAATTACAGTTTACTTTACAGTACAAGTTTTCAGACCTTACAGAATATAACTATATATAGAATTATGCAGAAAACTCAACAATTCCCATTTGAGCCTCACTCGGCAACAGTGGAGAGGAAACTCATTTGCCACCATTGCATGGTATTATCTTTTTTATCTTCTCTCTCCTGTAGTTGTGCTTTGTCCTTTCTCTCTCAATTGCAGAGTAGTGCAAATTACACTTTTAAAATACAAAATACAGTATTTATACGTTCTAGGCCTAGCACACCTGCAAATGTTGCCCTTGAGTCACTGTGATACTCTGAAGTCTGCAAGGGGCGCCTCTCTGACCACCTCTATTTCTGACCCCCTGCAAACTGTATTACAGAGGCAAAGCTTATATGGGGGCTACAGTTACCAACGTTTAAGCTTATTCCACATGGTGTGTAACCCAAATTTGTGATCGATACACTAAACGCCACTGGAGCACTGGCTATATTTGTGCTAAATGAGTTCACCTGTGAAAAATGATAGACCACTTCCGACCTATTTAAAGCATTGATGTAATGTGCTTTACTATTCCTCTAGCTGGTTATTTAGTTAACTTGGTAAAAGTACACAGTTCTCCTCAGTGGCCATTTGTAAACACCCTGATTCATCATTACCATCTTTGTTTGCACCATGTGGATCGGCTCTCATTAGACTAGTCCCAAGGAAGAACTATTATTATACGAGGTTTGCAGAACCCCAAAGCCTGCAAAAAGTCCACATACCAGGCAGGAATCACATACGCGTTAACTAACTTAGAGAAGGTGTTCTGTACAGTATCTATATGCCAGGAAGTACTATAGCTCAACGATTTTCTGAGTGCAGTGACTCAGTCAGCGCATGCATTAAACATTTTGTTTACCGATTCTATTACTGCCAACAGCATTATGCTAGCACAGCACTTCAGTGATAACAGGTGAAGTTTTGTAAATTCATGGCACTATTACTTACACACAGTCATGAGTAGCCCCCACCTTTGGGAAGTAAAAAGCACAAGTGCATATACTTATTATGAATACTGGGTGTTGTGAATGTCTGCTCTCTGTGATAATGCGCTGCGGTACGGAGCAACTGTAGTGTACATATTTTCTACTTGAGGCTGAGGCGTACAGCACTTGAGAGCTCGGGCCTATTTATTTGACTAGCAGAAGGTAATATTAGATCTGCACAGGAGCTAAAATCATTCTGTGATTACATTTGACCCTGAGGAGCGCCAGGTACTTCTCAGCTCAATGCAGATTGCATTACTTAAAACACAGCCTCTGGCCTCTCTTCATTGTACAGTACTTGATATGAAAACCATTCCCCTTTGGCAGGTGGTTTTGTTTGCATCATGACTTGCTGTGGAAGATATTGACTCCTGCTTAGCATCTATTGTCATGCAGTTATAAAGGAAATAATTGATATGAACAGATGCCCTGATATCTATTATTCCAGAATAGTTTTTGGTTGAGATTATGACATTATTAAAGCAATTTATGTGACATGGCATGGACTTATTTAACTTTAAGTCTTGTTACCTTGTAACCCAAAGCTATGTATTGCTACACTATTAAGGGCCAATTCATACGTTTGAGTTCAGTCATATAGTACACACTAAATTCAAAGCTTTAACCTTATATGAATCCTTAACCCCACCTTGTGTAAGAGGTGCTTATGTCAGAGTAAAAGCTTAATTAATTTTAAATGAAATTACACACTGCAGCTTCGGTGATATGACATTCTATACAAATCAAACTAGATATATTATTTCACGTGAGTATATAATGGGATCTTTATCACCGAGTCAACATTAAGAAAATAAATGTCCTTGATTTTAAGTATAGTATATATAGTATAGATAAAATAAATGAATGTGTGAAGCAGCACAAAAAAAGATATATGGAAAGGGATGAAGAGTCAAGGGCATAAGAGTAAAATTTAAGTGGATGAAAGAAAAGTACAATGGGAGAGGAGAGGTAGTATGCATTCATTTTACCATCTGGCAAGTGTGACTGATTACTGTCCTCTCTGCGTCCTGTGGGCTTTTTAGCACTCTGTGGAATCTGGCATGGTGGGAAGAAACATATGAGGAAGAGATGGACAGATAGCCGGAGACAGGGGGAGGAAGAATTCAGAAGGGAAAAGAGATACAGTAGAATGATGGAAGGAGGAGAATGCATAGGATAACAAAAACAATATGTTTGATTCTGATACGATAACTTTAAAATATATTTTAAGGGGATTTGACAAACTTCTAAGCATGCAATGCAGGATTTGTGTGAGACCTCGCTTGGTATTGATTAGAACAGTTTGGGTATCTGGCTGTTTATCCTGGTTAAACTGGTTTAAACAGTGAATTTCTGAGCAAATCAGAGGTGTGTTCAGTTATTTAGAGATCTGGAAGCAGCCAACAGTGAAGGTCCAAAGAAAAGAAACAATTACTCAGTGAGAATTCAGTGTACTTGGTGTGTACTACATTCTGCTACTAACTGAAGCTTCCAAATGACTGTGACGAACATAAAACCTTCAAAATACATCATGTACATGTTATGAATTTGTGATTTGTTCTATTTTGGTTTTATTGTCCAGACAAAGCAACAATATAATTCTGTTAAAATATATACTGTAGGAATCAGTATGATCAAGAGTTTCTAATCAAATAACCTGCCACACATATGTTAAGTGTCTCTGCCTGCTAAAAATAGTTTGTCTTGCATAAGTCTCTTGATCAGCTAATTTTACCAAAGTGCTCCAATCAGATCCAGAGCAGCAGCCCCAGAATATCACCAGTGTGTGTGTGTGTGTGTACACATACAAAGACAAGTGAACCATATGTGGATGCACACACGAACCTTTTGGACAGATTGGGGCTTTGTTCTGTGATTTGTCTCCAGGGAGTCATTTTGCCTCCATCCAGCCATTGCAGGGGGAAGGGTTTCTCCGTGTCGTTCTCTCTGAGGTAACGATAATTAGACTTGGCGTGAGTTCTGGACTCCTTGGTGTACCTTTTCCTCCTCTTTCCTCCCAATCATCTCCTGTTGTCCCCCAGCCCCAATTGTCTTTTCAAGTTCAAAAATACACCCTTACTCTCAGCTGTACCTCAGATGACTTGTGCTATTTTCTTTTACTTCCTCTCACTTTCTCTATGACCCTGTTTTCCATAAAATCGGAGTGTTGATTGTTTGTATCAGCTATCTTTTGCTGACTCTAAGGATTCCCAACGGGGCTAATCCAGGACAGTATTGACAAAATGCTGATCTTTATTAACTTTTAATGTGGGGGTCTCTACTCTGTCCTCCTCTCTGCAGTGCCACTGGATGGAAGCTGCATGACACAGCGGGGAGAAGGTTACATTTTACTTGCTTGTTAACAGTAAGAGCAACAAAATATAGCTAGTATGAGTAATATTAATCAGATCCAACTCTGTATCAGCAAATCCAATATTAAGATATATTAAGTATAAATATATGATTTGGGACTTCAGCTTGTTTAAGAGTACAGTTAGCATATGGTCACATGGTATAATAATGTTGTATGGTTCAGGCTTTGTGTACGTCAAGTAGTTAGTGGTAATGTGATTAAACGTAGAAGGAGCCTGTCGTACAGTCCCACACTAATTGAATCTGCCTTGTGATGTACTTTAGTGATGCAGCACATTTGTTACTTTGCATTGTTAATAATCTACAATAGCTTTGGGTGGATGCTGACCTTCTTTACTGATTTAGTTTTAAACTTTCCTCCCAAACTGTAAACTACTTCTTTCAACAACTTTTATTGGCTCACCTGTGTCTTCTGCATCAGTCCCCTTTGTCCCCGGCACACAGCTGACATTGTTAAAAATGTAATGGAGGGTAAACCCACATCGACTAAGTCTTTATTTACAAACAGAAAACTTCACTGAAATGACTTTTTGACACTATGATTAACTGTCACATTCAGGTCATTGTTTGCCCACCTTTGTGGTAATTACCACATCAGTGTAGATCCAAAGGACTCTCTTCACAAATGTATCTACTGGACCCAAGTCCCAATGCTCTGCAAAACAACCACCTTCCCTCCCTTTCCTTGTGTTCTCCTCTGTAGCCTGCTGCAAGGGATTTTGTGTCAATTAGGGATCAAAGTTGTAAGTGTGTCGCAGCAGGCCAAAGCTGTCTGAACTGCTACCCAACAAAGCGTTCACTGGAGCTTAAAATGAATGACAGACACACTGTTCTGATAACAGACCATCAGCTGGATATCTGGATGATGAAGACTTCTGATCCCCAGCCAACTCAGCTCCACCGTTCACTTCAGACTAATGAACCTCTGCATTCACTGAAGGCCAATCAGAGAGGAGAGTTCTCTGTGATGATGATGCCTGACTTGGCCAACTGCAGAGCTCATGAGACTTATCATTAGGGAGTCTGTATAGAGGTATAGGAGAAAGTCAGGAGCTGGCCTGCTGACAGGTCACATCCACAGTTCACTTTAAGAGCTAGTAGGAACCATGTACCTGGCTTTGCTGTGGTCTTGTGTGCTATCTGAGGAGGCTCTTTCCCAATTCCCTTTGCTGTCTTTCAGTTTCAAACATTTCAGACATTAACAAGGTCTGACCTATCTGAAGCAAGTCCTTCGAGAATGGTAAAAAACAGTCAAAATTTAGAAGAAAATCCACATCCAAAGTCTCAAACCCCAAACTAGGTCTCACAGGGGTGAACATCTGAAAATACCCTTCTAACACTCAGATGTGCTGGGTGTAAGAGTTGAAGTAGTTTACTTGTTAGTTGGTGGTTGAAAGTCAACAGAGTTTGAAGGTAAACAGGGGAACATGGACAACTGTGATGGCAGGAAATGGGCTGACATGGGAAGGTTGTCAGCTAATGTATTAAAGTATACCTGGGCCTTACAGACACAAGAAAACTGGCCCAAGTGATCAGTTAGTCTTCATTCCCTTCAAGATAGCGAAGAAGGTGATGCAGGGTGGATGTTATCTATCTGTAGCTTTAATTAATGCAGTATGTTTTAATAGTACTTCCTTTTTGTCAGTTTGTGACATCTTCTCATTGGTGATTGGGGGTGATTCTAGCTAGGCAAAGGCTCAAACTCACAGTGCTGCATTTGAAACACTGTTCATGCAAACACAGACACAAACAGATGCAGTCACCTAACTGCAAATACTTAATGTTGAGCTATGTGAATGAATGGGCAACATTCAGACATCAAGCATTTCAAAAATTGTGTTTAATTGTGTTCAAGTTGCTTGAATTCATCTAGCCAGTTGTCAGACATGAATGAATGCAATCAGATGTTTGTTCTGTTATATCATCATGTTGAGCTTAATAGAACAGGAGGATGTATGCTTACCTCCAGCAGAAACAAACACCCATATCCAATGATCCAGAGATAACTCTGAAAGAATAAAGTAAATGCAGTACTAAATGTAATAAAAGAGTAGAGTAATGGATTTCTCAGAAAAAGTTGTCATGGATTCCTGATGTTTCACATAAGCATAATGTACCAGTGATGTTACAAGAGACACACGATTTTTGCAGAATAATGTGTTTGGTTCAGTTTGACACTTGACTTGTCAATACAGGATTGTCAGACCTGAATTTATACATATGAAGTTGGTTAGTTGGTTTGGGGAAAGCAAATATACAGTTTGACAGTTTCCAAGTATTAAAGAGTGGAGGTTTTGGTTCTTGAATCACATTTGACTCATCTGTATAAAAATATATATATATATAATAGAGAACATCTTTTCCTGTTACAGTACCTACCAGGGGTGGGTAACCACAGCCCTACTTGTTTACCAACTATCTCTGCCCATCCAACTGTTGATTACTGAATCAGGAGCAGTCAGCCAATCAGAAACTTTAAGTGCATGTATGCTTGGAAAATAGTCATGGCTGCAGCTCTCTACGACCAGAGTTGCCTGCTCCCGTGGTATATTAGATAGCCTCACCTAAGGACACTGTTTGGAGCCAGTGATGTAAGCCATATCAGCAATCAATCTATCAGCCAACATACTATCAGTGACAAAGGGATCAAAATTCATCATCATTATTATTCAAATGAAAGAAAAAGGCTCAAAATGGAGTAGAATCTAAAAGAGCAGGCTTTCTAATCTGATCCCCAAACTACAAACGTTATCTACTCAACTAGACAAGAAGAACTCACCTCTACTTCCTAATATCCTCAAACCTTCCAGAAGTAATGAGGTACTCTGAGGAGAGAGAAATGAAACGAACGCAGCAGTGAGCACGCCGTAATTCTATGCATGAGTTCCGTTTGCCGCCTTCCCGTATGTGATATGTGTTTGGGTGTGAAAGTGAGGCGTCTGATTTGACTCCTGATAAATCATCCTCTGCTGCGGCATCAGAATGTATTACTGAGCCAACAGCCGGGGCCAAATCCATTTTTATCTGAGTGCAATTGATGTCACTCCAACTTCTCACAAAAGTGCCTCATCTGAGGCACCAGATGTGAAGTTCTTCCTCTTTGTGTGTGTGTGTCTTCGTGCTGTTGTGTATGTGCCAACGTTTGTGTTTATGAGGTGAAAGGTGAATCGATTTTCACAAGATGGCTTCGGGAAGGAATAGGTCTCACAACTGCCCAGAGCTGTCTGTGAAGAAATAACCCTGTTATATGACAGCATCCACACGCACACATGCACATGCGCTGATCCTGTTTTGACAGTAGTTTTTGGCACAGCTTAACCTTAATCTCATGACTGTACAGAGAGCGACAGGGAATCGCAGCTCTGACAAAGCAGTTGCTCATGCCGGAATGCATCACACAGCTCTCCCGCAGTCATGACGAGCGGTCACCTCTGATGGTATCATCGCACAGGCCACTGGCATCGAACAGCCCATCCACCATTACCTGGTGTAATACCACTTACTGATGACAGATGAAGGACATTCATCAATCCAAATGTCTCCATACTCCAAACTTAATGTCACAGTTGACAGGAGCAAGATGGATCTTAAATACTTTATGGCAAAGGCATTAGAACTCATTTCACTCTTCCTCCACCTGTTGCATGTCATTGCTTTCCTGTGGTGTCTCATGGCTGTCTAGTGGGTTCACATTCCTGATTAACAGCTTTATTCAGCTGTCTCATGGTTTCTTATACTGTCTTGCTGGTTTGTTGGACTGCAGATTTCTTATGGCTCTTTTGCATTTTTCCCAGTAATGATACAGACCTGTTGCCAATTCAAATAATTAGTGGTGAGCGCTTTCACCGAGTGTTGCCTTTGTTATAGTTTCAATCAAACAGGTTTAAAATTATTTGCAAATTTTTTCTTTTTTATTTCTATCTACATTTCACACAGATAATCAACTTTTCTGGATACAGGCCTGTATTTAATAATATACTGTATTAAGTTGCAGTTGGACACATCATTAAAGATGCACAAAAGAGTTACATAATGCTGTAATTCATTCAAATAGCTTGACAACAGGAGACAAATCTGCAGTCAAGTGTATTAGAAATGCATATTTATATTTTTGTTTTTGTATCATAAAATAAATAAATACATAAGTCCATTTTGTGATGGTCCACTCTATTTCGTTGTGTCAGCTGTGGCTAAGGCCGAGCCTGTGTGCTCAACTCCTTCTGACACTTGCATAATCCACAGACATAAAGCCAATACAAGTTGGCAGCTATACAGTAAGTTGGTTATGATGCATATTAAAACATTTGGCATTTTTTAACTTGCTTCACAGTTCACAGTGTAGATATGGATAGGAAGAGAAAAGTCTACAAAGCAAATTTCTTCAGCCATAATGTATCATTTTATTTTGTGCTTACATGCTTTACACCACTACTCCCACCGGCACATGTTTTTTTTTTCAACATCCCCTTGTGTGTGATGTGCCTGTTGAACTTTTCAGTTGCAATTAATTTCCGTACAAAACTGTATTCATGTTTTCAGATCAATTAGCAAGTAGCAATGTGTTGCTTTGTTTTAGATCTTATATTTTCCTGTTGAAAATTATGCATCTCTACAAAGTATGCAAGGTTAAACTGTCAAACAACAGAGGCGGATAGAGACAATTGTCAGTAACAACAAAGCTACATTTACCACGAAGCTTACCATAGCCCTGAAATCACTCAGTGAAACCAAGTTCTTCAATTTCCCTCTGTAAACTATCCCAACTGTCTGAAGGAGAAAACATAAAAGCTTTCTTTTCCCATCTCTATCTGTACACTAGGGACAGACAGCAAATGTATGATTGGAAGATTAACTGTGAAATAAGTTTTCAAAGAACTATTTTAACGCTTTGGTGACACAGACACACCAGTGTAAGCATCAAATAGTCTCATGTTATCACGCGCTCCACAGTTTTGTTTGATACAGGTCAGAAATTAAAGTGAAGCTATTTGGCTTTCAAATTCATAGAGAAACTACATACCTACGTTTTGTGAACACTGGTTGGCGGTTCAGTTAGTTAGGCAAACTGCTGGCCAAACTGTAATCACCTAGCTCCACATTTTTCTCTGCAGCCTCCCAGTGTGTAATTAGCTGCTCAACGCTGTTTCTAAAGAGATGCGCTTGGAGTATGTGTGAACGTAATGAGGCTGTGACCTTGGTTTGTACCATGAATTGAGCATGTTTTGTGGCAATGCTTACCATGGTTGAAAATTAATATGAGGTTCTCATTAGGCCAGGAGTGGTGGTAATACAAAAAGATTCCACAGTTCATACAAGCCCACTCACATACACTAATAGTCAGTTCAACAGCAGTTAAATGTTGGTTGGAGTGAATTTGCTGCTAGGTCTTCAGCTGTACAGATCTATCAGCACACATTCGTCGAACAGAGTAAAACCTCTTTTTTTATCTCTATATTAGGTTTTACTGTGCAGTAATAGATGCTGCTTCCTCTGTAACCACTTTAACTCACTGTGTCGACTCACCTGGCAGAGTAGCAATGAGTAGAGTGCGTGAACATGCGGAGCTTTTAGCCTCAGACAGCCATCTAAGTGGCCTCTCAGTCCAGACATGGGTGGGCTGTCTGTCTAACAGCTTCTTTGCCCTCACTACATGTCACCAAAGGACTGTAACATCAGAGGGCATGGAAAAAGCAATAACCTCCCCTGGCCTTTGCCCAAATGATCTCCAATACTGGCTTCACTGCAGAGAATAAACCCAAAGAAAAAAGTCAGGAAGAAACAATTTTCTATACTTTATTCTTCATAGCTTTTTTTCCCATCAAAACAAAACTACCACAAAAAATGACCCCTTTAAAAAGGACTGTGATGTATTTGAGAAACACTTGCTACAATTATTACCATATTGCCATATTTACCTGACAGAAGTGTAAAGAAACTAAATATCACTGACCAGCATCATTTTATTTTGTAAAATAAAATCTAATTTAACGTGGTTCAAAGTGAGCTAGCTGTTTGTCCTACCATGAATCCTGAGTTAGGAGCTGTCTCACAGACGTTACTCATTAGAAAACATCGTGTGTCATCGGTGTGGCAAAATACATTGTTGTCATCGGATCATGTACATTGTTTTCCTACATGTTTGCTTTTAACATGCGTCTTCTGTCCTGTCTTTGTTGGTGCCCTGAAGCATATTTCAGTGTGATACTATAACACCTGTATCGCTCTATTGCACTGATCACTAGGAATGGGAATTGATAGGATTTTTACGATTCCATTTTCAATTCTGTTTAACGATTCGATTCTTTATCGATTCTCCTATCGATTCTTATTTTTAATAAAGGAG
>JAUYWH010000020.1:2099139-2134555 GCA_034779795.1 Ctenopoma multispine
CATGTTTCCTGCTGGGTAAATGACGCTACGCGACGTGCGTGATGACATCATTCGAGGCGACGGGAATCGATAGGGGAATCGGTTTTCGATGCCCATCCCTACTGATCACCATCTCCTGATCGGTTGAATATCACCCATGCACACACATAAACTAAAAGGTTGTTAATATATCAACAAAGTGGAAGAACTAGGTATCTTGATGGAACGAAATGGAAGAATGACTAAAAAGATGTCAGAACTGTAATAATAAAAATAAGTTGGGAACAGTATTTCTTTATATAGATCAAGTGTGAACAAATGTGATAGGTGTGCTATGACTGTCCTGATAAATATAGCAAATTAGAACTGAACCAGGACAAAGCGAAACTAATAAATACAATCTCAAGTCTCCTCTGCTTTAAATAAGACCTGGATTGCCTCTGTAGCTGAGGTAAATAATATAAAGCAACAAGGTGAGAGGGGGTGTTACGTCAACAGAGACGAACGGGAGAATGGCACAGATGGGTACTGTAAAAAAAGACAGACTCATAGATAAAGACGGGCTGTTAAAATAAGAGAGATTGAGTAAATGAGCTCTGTAGAGGGAAGGAAAGAGTAAGGGGAGAGCGAGAGCAGCGTGAACGAGTGGGATAAGCCTGAAAGTGAAGGATTAGCAGGGGCTGAGAGGAGTCCCCTAACAGCAAGGAGAGAAGCCGGCATCAACGCCACTGCGAGCAGATAGCTGGAGGGGTTAAGCCAACACAACTGGATCATGCTAAAAGATAGAAGAGAGCCCCCACCAGGGAAATGCAACCAGCTGGGAAATTTAGATGCACTGCAAGTTGAAGAAATGTACTCATATGGCTCCATAGAGTGACTTACTACTGTCTGCAAAACGGGAAGGTGAAGGATGAGTGTGTGACGCTGGGCATGTAGAACCAAAGCATGTTCGTTTCTTACAGTCTCAGGAGGGAAGCTGGGTTTGTTTACTAGCTGTATGATCACCAAAACCCTTCTGTTTGCCTTATTGTATTTTACTTTAGCAATGTTGCCATCTTCTTAAATTGTGGCTATTTATTTTGAGATAACCTACTTACACAAAGAAATTATTACCGAAGTTCACGAGCATATGCTCTAAAAACAGTTGGGAACATGAAACACATAGATACTCTTATAACAAGAGGAACGGTATATTTGATCTACAGGCATCAGAGACAGACACTATTAGTTTGTTGGAACTTTCTGGGAGAGGTGGGATGTCTCAACTCACATGAAAGGCAACGTTTTTCATCACGTATGGGTCCACAGCCCTGATAACTTACCATTGTTAGCACTTTGGGCACATTGGAATGATCTAATATGACTTCACTCCAATGATAATGATTAGTTTGCCTAAATAATGGAAGCAACATCTCTTTCTTCCTAAAATATTTGGAAGGGGAACGTCCCTAATGTCCATATGTAAATGTAAACCTTTGCCAAAGCTATGAAAATGAAATCCGATTTATAATTAAACAGAATTATTCTTTAAAAACTCAAGACGCACACTTGGTGAGTTACACGCTGTTGACAGAGAAGCCAGAAAATGAATGTGGTGAAATGAATTGCTTCTCAATTTTTTTTATATATTTATTTGTTTTACAAATGTTACGTTTAGATGCAAAGGTTGGTTTAGCATCCATTCATCCAGGACATTTCATTCAGCTCTTGTTGGCAGCTACGTGGACGGAAACTTCTCCCGTCAGCACTGCAGAACTAATTGCTGCAGAGATGCAGGGTGGAAGAGTTGTATCATGGGCATGACTGTAGATGCTATCACGCCACAGAGCTGTTAGCTTTAGGGTTTTAACTGCTGGTGAAAACAAGAAGGTGGAGTCTGTTTGTGGTGTATTTTCCATTGCAGATCGTTTTTCCACTCAGTCCACATCAAGTTAAAATGCAGAGGGGTGAAGGAGTGCATGGTGTCTCAGTGGTATAATAGTTTTATTTTGGGCTCCCTGTGGTGTCTTCAGAGGAATATGATGAATAATTCTGAAGTTCATGTTGCAGTCATTGCACCAATAAACAGGCACACATATGCACGCCCACAGCTCCTACACACACATACACACACAAGCAGCCCAAGTCACAAAAATATGCACATACATAAATCCAAAGTTACACACGTGTTGACACGAAATACGAAATATGCATTAAATGCCGCATATTAGAGCTCGAATTGCACGCCGTAATGGCCACCCACTGAAGTCTGCGGCTGTGAAATTTCACAAGTTGCTCCTCTCAATGAGAAACTCTCGGAAGTTGTTTGACAGAACTTTTCTTCAAAGACATATTTGATGGCGTTTCAGTTTTGCACATGGTAGAGGAAGAGAGAGAGTGTGTGAGAGAGAGAGAGCAGAGGAGGAGAAGAGAGAAATGGAGGAAAAAAATGGTTGTATGGTAGTGAAGGAAATCTTTTATGTTCTATGTCAAAATGGCTAGAAGTTAATGTGGATATCAAATATTAAACGGACACGATTGAACATCAAATGACAAGTGCTGTTCACTCTCATAAGGATTTGTTTTACGAGCATTCTTTGTGCAATAATTTCTAATTCCAGTTGACCTTGGCTTGTTGGATTTAAAGCAGTATGGTTTCTATGGCATTGTGTAGAGCTTTTTCATCAGTTATTTTGGTGCACTACAGACAATGAAACTGAGCGGATCATGTTGGAGTTGGAGCTAATATGAGTTACACTGCAGTTACTGCAACACCTGTAGTTCAAGCCAGTTCAACTTACTCAGGTTCATTAAAAGTCTCTGTCTCGACTGAGCATTATTAATGTCAACCTAATGACCAATTCATGGTAACCACTTGACTTTGACTCTGACGGGCATGTACTCACATTCTAGATGGGCACGCTCTTCCATTCACACCACAGTAGTACATCTAGATTACTTGTCTGGCAAAGCATCAATTGCCCAGTCAGTTATAATAAACTCCTTGTACACATAGTATACATGTAGTTATAAATAAACTACGTCTAACACCCACACCTTGAGGGTGGATTAATATGAGCCTGAGGGTGAACAGTTTTATCCCAGTGCCACCATGCTATGTGCTGAGGTGTTCTTGGACGAGACACCAAAACCCTGTAGTAACGCCAGTATGTACTGTCAGGCAGCTGTCCAGCAACGATTTCCCCAAGGTGATCAATAAAACATGTCAGTATGTACGTTGTGTTTGGTACCTATAAAAAAGCACCTCCATCAATGGTTCAAGTGACCTGAGGTGGTACCAGAGGTCGACGTGAAAGCTGACTGGTCAGAGAGAAGCACTGCTACTTCAACCACAGTATTCCCATCATCTTAACTTTTAAGTATTTCCTAAACTCCATTCAGGCTCTCCTGACAATCCTCAAAGCTAATGTAGTTTAAAAGGCTTCCTTTTAGACAGTCACAGATGAGATCTGCTCTACTGCTGCTGCATAGCCACTGAATCCAAGCACGTATAGAACTTACAGCAAATCAAGCAAGTTTATTAATAATGTGTTTGTGTTTGCTAATGGGCTGTAGCTAGTCAGAATGACCGTACATGCATGGCTCTTATTATTAAGTGTTTCATCTGCGTAGTTCTGCATCAACTTCATTAAACCGAAGCAATGTTGTGTTTCAAACCAAAGCCAGGCGAAGCAGAGGAGAGAGGTGACATTTGAGTCTAGCTCATTCTGGAGAAAGTGTGTAAATTGGTTAATATTCTGACATATACATACACACTGACACACACACGCACACTTAGCCACGTCTGAAGCTCAGGTCATGTGACTGCAGGTGCTGTCAGAGAGCTCAGTGACTGCACTGGAGAATGGCAAAGCATAGATAGAGTTCACACACCACTGGATATCACCTCAAAGAATTTTGTAAAAGAGGACTTTTTCTAAATGACCAACAATATGGGAGCTGGAGCTAAGTTCTCACTTTAATCTGTTTTTAATGTCTCATTTATGTGTATTTGTCTGTTTATGTGGGCTTTAGAGTGAAAATCAACAAACATCTGTCTCATTTCATTTCTTAGCTGGACAACCCGCACTTTTTTTGCTGTCTCACTCATTCTCTGTTTGTCTGCCTTTTTTTCCCCTCGCTCCAACTCTCTAAATTAAAGAGGCTTTTAGCTCTCCAAAGAGAGAGCTGTCGGCCCAGCTGTCCACTTTAGCATTAAACAAATTGTCAGCGCACTCACACTCATACACACACACACGGACATGCGTGCATCCTCACACAGACATCTCTCTCTCTCTCTCTCTCTCTCTGCTTTTTTCTCTATCTGGCCCCGTTATTTGAGAAGGTCAAGTATGTGTTGCGGCAGCCTCACATATGCCGGGGGGATCCGTAAATTACAGCCATCCAGGAGGGAGCCGAGCCGCCCAATCAGACAATTAACTCAGCTCCATAAAGGCCAGCGCAATTTCAGCTTACACACATATTAAAACACACACACACACATACTTACTGACATGCAAGTCTGTAAGGATCTTACATTGATTAGATTCATTCCCAAGCCAGGAAACTTAATACTAATTCTTAACTTCAACCTGAACTCATTGTACTAATGTACTTGTTTCTGTGCAGCAGCAGCATCGCCTGTAAGATAAAAAAAAGTGTTTGAGTTTGAGATCTTCAAATGCTGAAAGGTCTATGTCAATAGTAAAGTCAATGACTAAATTACTATGTCTAAGATTCCCTGCAGGCCACAGCTCACAAAGCTGGATAATGGTGCATTCAGGTGCTCCTCAACTTGTAAAGTCAAATATTTAAAAGTTTATGATCCGGTAATATCCCTTTAACAGCGAACTAATTGTAAACCCCTGTGATAAAACAGAGCAAGTAGCGTGAGAAAGGAGCAGCTGTGATGTTCCCCTTATGCATGATAGTCAGTCTAATATTAAGTTTAAAAATAGCTTTAACTTTACAGGATCTACATAGTTGAACCTTACAGCATCTCTTCATTTGATCAGTGCCTGCTCTTCATTTGCCCATGCTAACATGCCAACATACTTACATGCATGGTAGAAAGGGTGATGAAAATTGCTTGAATGACTTGAGGTAGAGATTCCCAGTCATCCAGGTCATGGTTATTCCAAAGGTGGTACTTGGTGGCAGCTAGAATTACTTGAGGTACTTGAAGACATTTCACCTCTTATCTGAAAGGCTTATTCAGTTCTAAGTGACTGGTTGAGAGTCCCGGGTATTTAATCTATGTGGAGTTAAGTCATTAACACCTTGAGGGATGCTGAGGTCACATGTGGATCATTGCCCTACTCTATCATCATTGTGTCGCTAGGTGGTACATGTCAAAGTGAGGACTGTTAACCTGCCTGGAATAAGATGCCAAGACTGGATTGCAGATCAAGAGGTTGTACGTCGCCCTACTCCTGTTGGTAATCTTCACAACACCTTCAAAGAGCCTTGAAAACAAACCAATAGAATGATGGCTGATGAAAGCTGATTAGGCAAATTACTTGACCCCCTGGCTGTTTATAATGTGACTCACGTACAGTTTTAAATGTATTGTCTATATGTTTGTATCATGTAAAATTATGGCTTTGTAGTAGTGAAAATAGAAAAAAATGTGTTGCCGTTATTAGAGGTTGTTAATCTATTGGAGATTAGATCACTTTAAAATAATGCACTGAAGAACCAAAAATGCCAAGTCAGGCTCCTTCATTAGTTCTGCATTGTTCATGGTGTGATTATAAAAATAACTGCTTGTTTGTTATCATGATTATATAAAGTATTGCTCCAATTCTAAGCTTCACAAGCACAAAAATGGAAAACTGCATAAACTTCAAAGTTCTACAGCTAGGTAGGATGTAAAAATATTAGAACCTGAAAGCCTGTAAAGATGGGGATTGCAAATGAGCTCTTTTTGTCTGCTTTGAAATGCTGGGAGGATTGTGTGATTTTAATCATCGCTAGAGAAGATCTGGCGCACCAAGCAGGTAATAGAGGAGCGGAGCAGAGGGAAATGAGACCACGACAGGGATAAAGACAGAGGAGACAATGTTGCAGAGTGACATGGCAGGAAATTGGACAAATCTCCTATTTTTGGAACATCTGATTACAGGGATCATATTCAATAAGACTGCAACTGTTCACTTGCATGAGCTGACAGTGGGGCAAAATGAGACTCTGATGCACTGAGAAAGAAATTAGACTGAAAGGGAGAGAAGACAATGGCAAAAATACAGAAACTACCAAATACCATTCCCACCACCAAATGATACAGTCAATTAAAATCGTACCCAATTATCTGGCAGTGAAAACTCATATTTGGCCTCATATTTTCTTGAATTGTGTAATTTTTTTAATTAGTTCCACATGTTCTGCCTTTTTTATGTTCTCAAAATACTAGATGTACCTTCATTAACCTTTGCCTAGTTTGATGAGAGATTAATATGTTGTAGAACACTAAAAGGGAATTTAGATGACAAATGAACTTGGTACTTAAGGATCAAGTGAGCTGATGAGGTATTAAATCTATTCTAGACTTAAAACATCATCATTTCAGACAGATGTTTTTTTTTGTCAGGCTGGTGCAAAAAAAAAAACAAAGTAGCATGACATGATTTTTACCCAGTAACAGAAACTGAATTACGTTAAGTCCATGTGAATCTCAACGTAAGAATATCTACATGAAACACAGAAAACATAAAAAAACCTGGAATATTAGGATCAGAGGAGATAGTAAGGAACTACTCTGGAGAAGTATGTAGTATGATACATGAATCAGAATCAAATCTCATCATGCGTCATTTGTGCCAGTAGCTTATTAGAACAGTTTGGTTGATGCAACGTTAACATCCCACAGTGTGATCTCTTTAGGAAAAGCAACCAAGTTGTTTCTCAACATAACCCAACTGTGACGGTTACACTATTGTAACCAGGTGTTTGTGAAAGTCTCCATGATGAGGAAGGTCAGGTATGCCAGCAGCCATTATGGTGCTGTTTCAAGAGGCGCTCCTTTGACAGGGCCAGAAGGAGTGACCTTTGTGGGTGTTTAGGTTGGAGGACTTGCTGCTAGGGCACACTGAGATGGAACTTAAGCAGCAGATGTGAACAGCAAAACCTGGATCCAAAGCAACTGATCCCCTACTAAGCAAAAATTAGTCCATGCAACATAAAATGCAACTTTTGTTGTTGTTTCATTACGTCTGCTAATGTATGGATGTGATTTTTTTCCTGATTCACCAGGTAACAACATGCTGTTTGTAACAGAAAGGTCAGTGGTTTACATGGAAATAATTGATCAGAGTCCAAAACTGAAACTAAGTGATGAAAATGTGACTAACTCACCCTCCAACTCTCTGATTTGTTCAAATAAAATTACAAGGAATTGCGAGAAAAGTCAGCATTCTGCAGATCACAGCTGACCTCTGTGCGTGTGTGTGAGCAGAGCTGCTCGGCGGCTGCCGTTAAAGGACAGCTAATATCATGAGTGAACGGTAAAAGCAGAGGCTGCTTCGTGAGCAGATGGAAAATCAATAGCCTATTAGAGTGTACAGGGCAGGAGGGACGTGAGGGGAGGGCGTTAAAGGTGATGGGGGGGGAAGTTAGGATTAGGTGAGGAGGAGAGAAGAAAAAGGGAGAAAAGAATATGAATTTGTTCAGGCCTTTTCAAGTCATTATTCAAGAATTATTAACCCCTAACAAACTAATAATGGAACAGCTAAGATCACACACAAACACATCAATATAGAGATATTATTTTTCTTTAGTTGCATTTTGATGCAAAACACCTAATTTAACTGAAAATAGGTTGTGTGACAGACACACACACAGCAAATAACGATACTGCAATAATCACAGCATTTCATACACACAGCAACACAGATGCACCATTAAAAGCTCTTGCATCACATATACACGCAAACTCTGGATGGTATTACTGCTGTGACTAGTTATTTTTATGTTGTATTTATCACGGACGCTCTTGACAACGGGATTCATCTGACATTCGTGGCAGTAAAGAGGAGCATGAAGCTGAAACACAGACTGCGTGTGAGATGGAGAGAGAGAGGAAGCTTGAGGGTAGCTGCGATAATGAGGGGAAGAGTCCGGCTTCTCTGCGTGTCCGCTAGCCTCGGTAGCCCCTAGCTGGCTATTAGTAGCTGCAGCACAACCACAAGGCTCTGTGACAGTCAATTAAACCTCTTTATCTGAGATGCCTGCGTCTCTTTCTAACCCCTCCACTGTGCACTCTTTTCTTGCACGCCTTTTCCTCCTGGTGTCTTTATTCCCCTATTTTATTTTATCCTTCCTGCCTTTCAGTTCCTTCTCCCTTTTGCTGCCTCCTCATTGAACTCCAAATAAGCTGCGTACACAAAAAAGACACCTCCCAGCGGCTGTGGCTCACCAGGCAAAATGGTGTTTATAGGAATAGCCTTAACAAAATGTGTTTGTATGAGGGGTTTTGTGTGTGTGTGATTTGTGTTTGGTTCAACTGCTATCTAGGAACTGTTTCTTCTCCTTAGGCACAGCAGTGGCTGTTTGGGAAGTCAAAGCGAGGCTAAGTGTCTTGCCTTTGGTGAACGATGGGCTTGCTTACCGTACAGTTTGATAGAGGAGCTACACGCTGCAGTCATTGCGTTGGCACTGTAATGATGCACTTTGGTTAGATTTAGAGAAAGACTGGTTTTGGTGAAATGTTGTTCATCCAGCTGCAGTTAAACTCCCTATAAAAATGAATAAATCTCACTGAACACATGCATCTATAGGGAAATGGTTGTACACCTTTAAGGCCATTTTTATTGTTATTAACATACCGTTCATATAGAAAACACTTTACATTAACACATTAAACATTTATTATACAGCTAAAGTTTTATGTGTGTTCAGAAAGGCAATATCACTAGATTACAAAAATCCAGCTTTATCTTTTAAAGCTTTATCTTTCCTACTTAGATCAGGGTCCTGTTAGTGGATCATCCGACAAATCGACATGTGGTAATTCTGGGCCTTGAACCACAAATCTTGCTTTCGGTTGGCAGAGCTGTCCTCCAGCGGAAGAAGGTGCTAGTATCTTTACATAAACTCAGCTAATGGTTATACCATCTTTCAGAGATTCCCAGACCTGGTCCTCAAGGTCCACTGCCCTGCTTGTTCTCCAGCTATCCCTGCCCTAGTTACTGCTGAGTACCTGGATAAGGTGGTTATAAAGCAAATAAGGCAATGGGCCTTGAAGATAAGATTTGGGAAGTCCTGCCATATTTCAGTAGTATATTAGTAGTAATAGTATATGAATAGTAGTATTTAAGTATATTTGAGTACATGTGTTTTTACAGACACACACGTAATAAGTTAGAGATTGTCCAAAGTCATAAAAAGCATATGTTGGACCTCAAATTATATCATATATGATGACTTTCTATATGTGAAAAAATATATTAAAAATAATATATAAAAAAAATAGAGAGTAAAAGAGAGGGTAAGGTATGTCTGTCTATGTATGACATTCAGAGCCAATACAGCAGCTGAAATTACAGCGTAGAGAAAAAAAAAGAAACGTGATAATGGACAAAAATGGGCTTCTGAAGAGTTCACATTAGAGAGTGATCATATGTGGTGTAAATAAGCAGACACTCCATATCCAAGCCGCTGTGGCCTCATTAAGCACCACCATCAATGTCATATGGAGAGAGCAGTTAAAGAGAGGAAACACAGCAGTTACACATTGGCTGAATGGCATTCGCATTCTGTTATCTGCTGTGTCTGTATGTGTGTGTGGTGCATCGACATTGTTCACCTGTTTAGTCCATTTGCCTGTACCCCACACAGGTTGCCTATGATGTGATCGTAATACATATTTGTGTTGTTGCCACATGTTGATCGGACACTGCACACAATTATGATTATTATTATTGGTTTGAGTGGTTTTGGAGTGCCAGATGGTCTGATGCTGTTTCACAGGCTTTAACACCCTGGAGAAATAAGTTCAAGATTTAACATGTGTCCATTGAGCATCATCAAAAAGATGTTTTCATCTAATAAACTAGGTAAGCATTTTAATTGTGTATTTGAAAGAAGTAGACAAATCTGGCTTAAATTTCCCCATCTCCTAGTAAGTGAGGAGGAAAGGAAGTTGAAGACACAGAAGTGCTTTGACAGAACACATATAAAACACAATGACGCAAACCGGAGTGAGCTGACGTTTGTGTCTGTGCTTTCCTGCGTTATCAATCCTTCCCTCCCCTGTCTCCTGTCTCTTGGGGTCCTCTGTGGCGGGCTTACCGCTGTGAAGCTTGGTTGTCACAACGGTTATGGCGTGGTGAGGTGATCTGCGCCTTGAGTTTCTCTGAATCACAGAGCAGAAAAAAAAGGAAAGAGATCAAGGGTTGTTGCAGAGATGAAACCATCAAAAATATATGTTGTATTTTTTAAGCTGTTTGTATTAAATATATATTAGTAGAAGAAGCACATAACATCGAAGTAAGGTGTATGTATTTTTAATATTTTGGCATAATTTCAGCTAGGTATGTTAAAGTACCCAGTGGCAGAAAGAGAAGAGAAGGGTAGATAAACAAAGCTCTGAGTAGTATGAAAAGTAAATATTCTATAGCATTTATCATGCTATTTAATTGTCAGACACAAGACACAACTGCAGAGTAACTAAAAGATACAGCTGTTTGATACAGACAAGGTAGGTCAAAGTACATGACACATAAATCTAGCTGCCACTTTCTTCAGGGTAATATTAGTCCAATAGTAGTCCAACATATAAGTAATTCATGATTTGTCAGTTTACAATAGTTCATTTGATTGTTGTCATCTTTTTCAATTGTTAGTTATTGTAGGACAACAGCTACCTACCAGTAGGCCAGTAGATTTATTACCAAAATGATTTGGCGACATCTAGTGTCTGTAGGAACTATTACAAATACAAAAGTCGCACTTAGTGACATAACTTAAAAAGCGACACAGTGTATGTCGAGGAGGAGATTACAGTGGGTGAATGGGAGACAAAACACAGGACGGTGATACAAGAGACACCATAATTTCCTGTTTCAGACTTACTGTAAATGTTGCAGCTTTAGTCAGTGTTGTTACTTCAGTTTAACTCAAACCACAATCTTTATCTTAAACCTAACCTTGTAGTTTTTATGCCTAATATATAACACAATACATGTAACAACACATTTAGTATTGGTACCATGACATGACCAAGATAGAAAAGCTGAGGGTAATACTATTGCAAAGAAAACAAAGGGACAATAGAAAAATGGAAGGAGAACAACTAAAAAGTGTGCATATTTCAGTAGATATCAAGCTACTGACCTGGAAGGACTTGTAGATGGCTATGCTCAGTCAGATGCTTTGCTTGTGTGCATGTGCGTGTGTATGTGGTGTGAATATATCCTTGATCGCAGCATGAAAAATCATCGACCTGCAGGTTTTTACCCTGTTTGAAAGCTTGAAGCACTGCTGCTATGCTCACTTCTTACAACATACGTATACTTCTTTAGAAAATCCATATTATAAATAACATGGACAGTCCCTATATAGAACATAACCACATTACAAGATTACATTCTAGTACATTAGATTTCTTGAAGGATACAGTAATTTACACACATCTTTGCCCTGTTGTAAATCCTTCCTCATTATTACCAGAAGAAATATGCTTTATTTGGGTTCCATGAGTACAAAGGGATTGTTTGCAGTAGATGTACTACTTTACAGCAGCCTGTAATTCTTCACCATACTTAACATTTATTTTAGTACATTGCTTTCATGATTTTCAGTTTTATTATGCTGTTTGTAAAGTAGTTGTATTCCCCTTTGCTACAATAAAAGAACTAACATTGTTGTACATTAGCGCGGAAATTTAAATGCAAATTTCATTTCCACAGCCTCCCACGGCACATTATCATATACTGCAGTTGGACTCCAGTGGACTTATTACCTTTCTCGTCAGCTCCAAGATAAACGGAGGGAGGAGAAAGAGCAGCGAGGAGTAGTTGTTATTTTGTAAATATATTTCTGACTGAATCAAATTAGATGGCTTATTATTAAAAGCAGAAATACAGAGCAAATATCTATATTTAATGATAAAACTAGATTAAATTCACAGTATTTTTACATAATACCTAGTTATGTATTTCTAGTTATTTACTCACTTATTTTGTCCCACATCTTTGGCACTAGTTGGGCCAGCAACTTTCAGGCCTTTGAGCAGATTCAGCCGATTCAGCATGTTGAACTGGCTGATGTTTTGTGTCTGTATGTAGTCACTTTACATTTTCTGTGGTTGTTTTGTGTCTTATTTAGGTCGTTTTGTGTCTGGGATATTTTGCAGTTGAAGACCAGGGACCCCCTGACCTGATGGGTCATTGGCCTGTGCCCAGTAGGACCATTAAGTAATCCACCCAGATAGTCAGTAATCCATAAATAACCAGGTAGCACTGAAAAGCATAAGATTTGTTTTAACATACACTGATCAGCCGACATTCAAACCACTGGCAGGTGAAGTGAACAACACTGACTGCCCTGTTTTAATGGCATCTGTTATGAGGTGGGATATATCCAAGTTGATGTGTTGGAAGCAGGAAAAAAGGGGTAAGCGTAGAGATCTAAAAGGACCAAGTTGTGAAGGCTTTGTAAGGGAATCTCCAAAATGTGCAGAATCCAATAGTCAATACCTAACAAAAGTGGTTCAAAAGAGGGCAACCTGGGAACTGGTGATAGAGATGGTAAACGGTCGCTGTTCGACCTCATTGTTACTCAACTTGCTTTTACACTGCTTTTCATTCACACACACATACTCACACACCAATGGCAGAGCTGCTATGCAGCTGACTTAACACACTGGGGGCAACTAGGGGTTCAGTGTCTTGCCCAAGGACACTTAAACATATAACAAAGGATGAGTCGGGAATTGAACCACCAATCCTATGATCGGCAGGAGGCTGCTCTACCTCCTAAGGCATCCTGAGCCATGTCCACCCCAGGGGCAAGGTCACAGTGACCAGGGCTCACTGATAGATGTGGAGCGAGCCCCCTGTTTAGTCCAATCCCACAATTTGAGTCATTGAATGCTGCCTGTGATTGAAAAGTGACAGAACACACAGTGCATCACAGCTTGCTGCATATGGGGTTTTGACCTGTCGGAGTGCTCATGCTGGTTTTAATATTGTGGCTGATCGGTGGGAATATCTAATGTAAAATCAACTTCTCTGTGATTTTCTTTTCTCTCTCAGTCTCTAGCTTTATATTTGCCTCTTCATCCCTCTGTTCCTCATCTTCCTGTCTGTGTAGATTATACATGTGGTGCTGATGGAAGCTTCTATCAGGTCTGATTTTCTCAGCCTGCATCATTATTGAGATGAGCACGGACTCATTTTTAGCTAGGAGCCTTCTCTTGTCTGTTCACACTAATGCAACATTCATATGTGTGTCTGTGTGTCTATATCTGGCTGTCTTCTAGCGCACTCAGTGAGCTGATGGTTCACGACACCTGCACTCGCATCACCTGAGACTCAAGAGGGATGTGTGCTTTTGTGTGTGCGTGTTGAAATATTGAACACGGCTGCACACTTTCCTCCAACATTAGAGCTTAGAGAGCTACTTTCAGATGTGGGACATGTTTCTCACCAGTAGTGCATTGTTGTTTCACTCAGACTGGTGCTTTGATTTAGCATGAGGATACATTTTCAAACTACACTGACAAAATACTCCAAATAAAATCTCTCTTGTTGGCCCAATTTCCTATCAGAACAAAAGATACTAAATGTCACTCTATTCAACTTATTAGCATTGTAAGGTTTTTTGTCTTTTTATGAAAGCAAAATTCAGGATATATATATATATATATACAATGTGTGTAATAAAATGTTGTACATCATGCTATGCTGTTGTTCTTAATATCTTTTTGGGGCGGCCTGATAATTCAGTTGGCAGAGCAGTTGTCTTCAAACCTGAGGGTGAGCAGTTCAATTCCCAGTTCCAGAAGGCTACATGTCGAGGTGTCTTTGGACAAGACACCGAAACCCCGTGCCGATATGTACTGCCCGGCAGCTGTTCAACTATTGTTTCCCCAAAGTGATCAATTATTATTATCTGTCGTGTCTAGGCCCAAAAAATTGAATCTAATTGAATCTAGTCGAATCTCTGACCAATCAGTAGTTGTTTTGTGTGCATGTCACCTCATCGGCTGTAGCAAATAGACTAAACATGGCTATTATTTTTTATCTTGAACAGAATGTTAGCTTAGATTTGTGTCTTTCATATATAAATTGATGTACTTGTCTTTCTCGTGTATGTACAGTATATGTCAGCTGTGGTAGTCCATATCCTGGCATATTCCAAAATATTGGGTTTTGGTTATGGATTGGGCCATTTCCATTATTTGGTTGAAAACAGTCTTTAACAGCAACAGACTTTGATGCCTTGATGGATTTCAGTACTGAGAAGAATTGTACATATGTCTCTGAGTGCACCTGTGCACAGGAGCAGTAGCTTACTGTCCTATAGCTGCTCTATAAAGTACGACCAAATGTTTCAGACATAGCACTTCAACAAGCACCTGATGGAAACGCTGCGTGATCCTTGAACTTTACCTCTCCCCACCTGACTTAGTCTCCAAGTGAAAACAAAAGTAGACTTTATAAAAGGGACAACACAACACCCCCCTCCTCTCCTCCCGGCACATCTACCCACACACGTCACACGCTCTCACACCATTTCCCGGAGTGTGCAAGGGAGCAGGCAGGAATGTCACAGCTATTACAAATCCTGTTGTCTCTGTCTCTGGGACAACAGCAGCCACCCAATTAACCTTTTGTCTGAAGGCACACACCCACGCGCACACAGCCACACACCACATATCAAGAACATCTCATTTGAAAAGGAAGCAACACTCCGGTCTCCCGTTCCATTTCGTATTATCTCCTGCAGGAGTTTGTGTTGCAGAATTCTAGACGACTACACATTTCCTTCCCTTTCCGTTTCTGTCCTCTCACCTTCTATCATCACTCTGACAAGAACACTAAGGAGAGTTCTTAGACAGCTCCATCAGCAGATTATTTTTCTGTGCGCACAAAACAACACAAAAAGATGCCTGATGCATCAACAGTTGGTTTGATCTGCTGCTGAGTTTTAGACAATTTAGGTTTATCTTGTTGTCCAGGAATAACTTCCTGTAGCTTGAAGGACTAAATGTATCTGATGCTGTCATGATTGGTTGAAGTTAATCTCATATGTCTAATATGATTCTATAAACTAGTGTATATCTATAGCCTCCTAAAGCCTGGGTTACATAGCTTATGGTAGGCAGAACGTAGTTTAGTGATTTTCACTAATTAGAAATAAAACTAAATGTTGAAGCAACAGATGCAGTAATACTGTGCACACACTTGGTTTAAATTTAAGTGATTTGAACCTACTCAAAAACAAGTATTTCCCATCATTATGGTATAAAATAACACTCAAGTTTATAAGTACTGTGGTACTGTGATGAGCGCTTATGCTCCATATCATCTGCCTCCAGCTAAGACTAACTGTGAGATTCATTAGCTTGGCAGTTATTTGACTGTTGAGAAAAGATTTAAGTGGCTTACCTGATTCAAAATGTAGTGAATCCTGCACTTTAAGCTATTTTTGTTTCATCAGTCTACTATAAAGGAAAATAAAGCTTAAGTGCAGTAGGGGTTAACCCTAACATTAACCCCACAAGAATGTAGCCACCACTGCTTCTAAGAGATGAGGTGGAACATCTCTACTGAATGTACCAGAAATACCGTTCGTATTGTTTAGTTCAGCTCAAGGACAACGCCAACACACATCAAATTTATTGAACTGTTTTTCGCAAAAGTTGTAGTGAGCTATATAATTTTATTAATACTTCATGTTTTCAAACTCAGCGTAAGGATAACAGCTCAAACATAGATGGGTGGATAGGAGATGACATTGACATTTAGAGATTGTATCACCAGTACATTTATTCTCGATAGTGAATCGAGAATATGACCTGCTGTTTGTCAGTCTACTCTGGTATCCACCACACTCAGCAGTCCTTCAGGTATAATTCCTTATAACATTACAGTAAATAAGAATATGCAAGACTATTTACCACAGTAGAAGTCGTTCTGATTGGTTAAAAGGGTGAGCCTCTCTCAAAAATGTATACAAGCAAATATCTCAGGGCATCAATAGCACCTCTGTACTTTAAGATGAGTCTTTCAACATATTTCTTTAAAACTATTAAAAGAAGTTACGTACTGTACCTTTAATTTGGCTTCTTTGCCATGTTGTATCTCTGTTGTTATTTTCTTTTCATCATTTTCTGTCTCTGTCTGTGTTGCACAGCTTAACGTTCGGTAGCTGTTTTCATTGTAACCAGTCTTGTAGTTACGCAGCAAAATCATACCGATCAGATTGTATGATCAGAAATCATACCTGTAGTTACATTTAAATAATACATTGCATAATGAGAGGCAAAATGTTTTGGTTTGGTTACACGAACATTTTTAGGGCATTAAAACACACAAATGATCAGTTCCTCCTTTTAGCACTGTGTCATTCCAGCATGAGCAGGGTATTCCCTGATCTAATGTGCTGATGATAGCAGCAGAGAGCACTGTCTAAAATCTCCTGTATGATTCAGATCAGGTGACTGTGAAGGCCACAGCATATGATTCACTTCATTTAATGCTCATCAAAATGTTCAGTGAGCTCTTTTGCTGCGTAGAAGGACCTCTTCACATATTCAGGTATACCCCTTAAATCTTCACAGACAAGGATTATCTAACACACTGTTATTCATATTCCTTCTGTCTCTGCAATGAAACAAAGCTCTTTGGGCTTTTAAAATATTTGTGAAGCTTATATGCTGCTGCTTCAGGATGCTGGGCTTACCTGAGTATCAGCAGTTATGTTTAGATGTACAAGAAGCACTGCTGTATTTATAATACTTCATATCACCAATAGCAACACTTCATTTAATGTTTAAGAATCAAGAGGAAAGTCCTCTTGTCAAAGTGTAAGATAAATGCAAGACGACAACATTACATCAAAATTTAAACAATTGCAATTTTCACTCAAGTCTGCAAAAGCCAATTTAGTTTCTGTAATAAATTCTGCCTCTTGTCAGAACCAAAAAGCCACTTAATGCGCACTGTGGCGCTGGGAGTTTGTGGCGGTAAATTTCTCTTGAGTTTGAATGGTGTGAAAGCAGTATAATGCAACCATTAGTTTGTTCCACGACGATTTACAGCTTGGATATCTCAGCATGGTCTAATCTTTGACTTATTAGTAGAGCTGTCCTCAGTCAGTCCAGAGGGTCTGTACCCAGCGCCCATCCAGGTGATTTTTTATAGAGTCGGTATCAAATAAATTCAATGAACTGACTAATCACGATTTGATCAGCAGAAAAAGAACCAAAGAGTGAGTTGTGGGTGAAGAAGCATCAAATCTGGCTTTGTAGCATCATATCTCTTTAATTCAAACCCAGTTTGCCCTGTAGCAGAAACCATCAGCTGAAAACAAAAACCAGTGATTCAAGTTGTGACGTTAGTTGCATCACCAGTGTAAAGACCAAATCACTGCAATTAGCAGCTTTAAAGATGACACAGATGAAGCAGACAATAGTCAACACACACACTCTAACTTGCATGCAGAGTGTGCAGGAAATGATAGAAAATCAATTTTCCTCCAAATGCCCCAGCTCCACATAACAACTCCACATAAACACGCCGGCTATCCTCTTTTATTTCCTCTTTGCCGGAGATGTAACCCCCTACCCAGCTGTAGTTTACTGTCTGCGCCACCAGCCTCCACTCAGCCTCCACGTGCATGTACACCAGGCCGGCGACGCTCCATCCATTTTTCATTACAGCCATCATTTATCGCTGGGGCTGTGGCTGTGGCTGTTCCCTCGACTGCAGCTCCTGCGGTCGCTCCCCCGTATTGTCGAAGCAAGTGCGCTGTCAGCCAGCGTTACATCTCTCCCTCCCTCTCGCTCGCTCTAAAAAGGGATTATGTCCATCAACAGGATTGCTTTTGCATCAGATCAGCAGGACAGCTAACAGTTTGTGTCATCTAGTGTGTGTGTGTGTGTGTGTGGGGGGGGGGGGTGTTATGTGTATTTGTGTGTCTGCTGATAAATCATAGTTTCTGCTTTATAAACAGGCTAACGCGGGGTAAATGTGTTCTAGGGAGTCGGGGGGCACCTCCCCTCATGACTGACTCAGCTGCCCGTCCATCACCCTTGCAGGCCTGTGGCCGAGTCTCACATAAGATTACTACTGAAACACAGCAAATACAGTATTATCCACTGGAAAAATGGACTAATCTGCTTTCATGGAAAAATAAATGAAGTGAAATGAATTACTCGCCATGTTTAGGAAAGCTGTGAATAAATCCAGCAGCAGTGTTAATTCAATTCTCTCATTTCCAACACAGTTTGATTTGTTCTAATTGTTTTCTTAAATCAAAATGTCATATCTTTAAAAACCTACTGAGTGGCTTTTGATTGGATCGTTTCAAATGGAAACGGTGTTGTGCGTGTGTTTTACTACATGTGAGTGTGTATTTGAAGAGGTCCAGGCGCTGGAGTGGAAGTCATCGTCATCTGCAGCTGTATTATGCTGTTGTGTATGTGTGTGTGTGTGTGTGTGACACACTGGTGTCATGGTGCAGGAAATTAAACAGGTGCTCTGATGGGCTGGCACCTGCTAAGGTTAGCAGGGACACATTTGTACACATTCTGCTCACAGACGAGGACACAGACACACACACACAAATGCAGTGGTGCATATAAAACAACTATCTGCTACTTTGTGTCGTCGCTTCTGTTGCTTTTTGTTACCATGAGACTGAAACTCACAGGTTAACAGCGATCATCATCATTATTGCAGACGCCCTTGAGAAATCAACTATATGCATCTCTGTTGTATCTACACGCACACACACCCACACAAGCATGCATGTGTGTGTGTGGGTGTGTGTGTGGGTGCTAACCATGGAAAAGAAGCATCCAGAGACTCTTCTAATTGCACTATCCAGCAGATCATTAAGTGAAGATTGCATTCTGCCACCTGAGATTCAAAGAAAGAAATTCAATTAGGTAAGAAAGAAAGGGCAACAACAAAACAAAAAAAAAAAACAGATATCAAAAAAAGGAAAATGAAAGAGCATCAATGACTGTGGTGAACGGCTCATCTTAACTGCTTTTGGGCTTTTTTTTTTTTTATTGCATTACTTTCAAGCAAAACCTGCCAATAAGCTGACATGATCGAATCGGCTTCTGCTGCAGAGAGAGTCATGTGCTGCACAAGAAATCATTCATTCATGTAGATGTGATAGTCCTTGTTGAAACTTCGCATTTCAAATCGATGTTTCAAAATAAAAGCCTGCTGGGAACAGGAAGTTCCGTGCACTGAGACAGCGGGAAGCATGCAGTGTGAAATATCTGTGTGAATATATGTCTGTTTCTTTCTTTCTATCAAATGAGATACGCTGTTCAGTGCACAGGGATGAGAGTGGAGAGGACTGGATTATGTGACTGGTTATCACATGTCAGCTCCAGCAGATGGCTCGCCCGGAGCAGAAGGACTCGATGACACTGCACTCTGCCGGAAAAACAACCAGTCGTACACCAGTTAGAGCCAGTTACACCACAGTGCAACATGTCGCGCTGTCTAGTGCTGACAGGATACGGAAATATAACGTGATCTGATCAGAGTGTGTGCGTTTGCAGAGGCTGATCACGAGCTGTCGTCAGCCAGCGCTCCGCCTCAGCAGGTGTGTGTGTGTGTTTATGTGTGCGTGCAAGTTCCAAGGCCCGGTCCATTGTATCTATTGGATCTATGACAGAGGCCTTGGCTTATACATCACACTGACCAGCCCTTCATCCCAAACTGTGAGGTCATATATCTGCTGCGTGGGTGTGTGTGTTTGTTGGTATGCTTGTTTGGCTACTTCTGCACAGTTTACTCATGGTGCAGAGGCGCTGAGACTGTTATGGCCCCCTCAGTGGCTATAAGCAACACACAAACACAACGTCTATACACACACACACATTGAGATGCTGCGGTTTGTTGAAGAGCCCCTTGTGCACTCTTTGAGGAAAATGTGTTATTGAAACTATAGCTTTATGGTGGTTGTTGGTCTCACCGATGACCACAAACACACACACGCACAAACACATAAAGAGTGGTATCTGTCATTCATGGCCAATGAAAGACATGATGTGCGTCTAAGTGCTAGGCTAATGGCCCTCTGCACTGCCCTCCCTGCTAGCAGCTGGCACATCAGTCTGTGTTTGTGCATGCGTGTGTGTGTGTGTGTGTGCGTGTACACCTTACGGTAATGTATTAGTGTGTTATTATGCTTGTGGAAATGTTAAAGGTGGCCATGAGAGCACTCTGAGTGATTTTCTGCATATTAGCTTTTATACTGTGGCTCAGAAAGTGAGCAGTAACCTCACTCTACCCAGTGAAACACAAAACACAAAAAAAGACTGTCACTCACTCATTAAGTACTGTATGTGTGCATCGTATTTAAGTATCTAAATCACAGGGGGACGTTTTCACACTTTTTTCTGTTTTTTTGATGAGTTTGTGACAGGAGAAAAAGTTACCTGAATATACTGCACTATATGTTACTACAAATTATTATGACAACTGTATAGGACATTATTATGAACAGAAAGAATTTGCTTTTATATACTCATCATCTATTATATATCTATGTACGTAAGCTGCAAACTGAAACTTGTTTTTCTAAGGAAAATTATTGACACTGGTTTAATTTTCTGCTTTATGTTAAGTTGATCATTTACGTATCTGATTTGTTAAACTATTTGACTTATTTTTTACCAAAATATCTGATCTTGCAGGACACAAGTTTATTCTTCTATGGTTATTCTTCCTAAACCCTAACCCTAACTTAATGTTGAAAGTTTAAGAAACACCGTTGTCACAAAACTGGATGTTCCACTGCAAGATTGAACATTTTGATGGGAGAGAAATCTGGATGAAAAACAAACTGTGATTTACTTCAGTTTGTATGATATCGTTGTATCGTTTCTAAGAGGCAGCGTTGCCTCTTTGGAGTTCAGTTTCCTTCAAATCTAGCTCTCTTCATTCATTCAAAATAGCATTCCCTTCAAATGCAGTTGCAGTTCAGTTGCATAGAAATGTAATTGTCAGGAGACAGGGATGGTGTATGTGTTTTTGCCCTCATGGCAGCTTTTAGCTCCTCTGGACATCCTGCTGTTTTGATATAGAATGCTCTTTGCCCATCATTTCAATCATTTCACTGGGTTCTCAGCATTTCACTCTTGATAAGGTGATGTCTGGGCTGAAGCAAAGCCTTGTGGGAGTACTGCTTAGTGATGTTTGTGCAGGACTTCAATAGGCGTCAATCTGCAAGGACCTGCTGTTGGGACATACTGTGTGCGTGTGTGTGTGTGCGTGTGTGTGTGTGTGTGTGTGTGTGTGTGTCTGTGTGTGTGGGGTGGTGTGAAGCTGTTTCTGTTTCTGCTCACATTCCTGGAGAGGTTTGACAGCCAGTCCCCAAAGACGCCGCGCTCCATCTTCCTCCTGCTCCATACCTCTCTTTCCATATCTCACTTTCTCTTTGTTCATTCTTTCACCCTCTCTTTCCGTCCTCCTATCTGAACCTTCATTTGTCCTGTTCTGCCCGCTCCCTTTCTGTCGGCGCTTCAATCTCTCTTTCCCGGCATGCACAGGGAATCCGACAGCGAGTTCTCATCTTTGAGTTTGTTTTTATTGACAGTTCCATGTGGAGCCTTGCCGCTCCTTCTTTCTGAGACGGAACAACAAAACCTGCTCCCCATCTGTGTGTGTATGTGTGTGTGTGTGTCAATACCCCCGCCCAAGCATCTGTGCACAAGTGTATGGCTTACATTGATATATGGATTTGCCATTTTTAGCTTTGACTTAAAAATCTGATATAAGCTACTAAGCTACCTAGTCAATAAGTTTTTATTATTTCATCCCAGATGTCTGGGCAGAGAAATCAACTCCTGTGTGCAATGAAGGGATTTTCCTTCTTCACTTCTGAAAAACCTGACTCACCAAGCAGCTGCCACCTACATGAAGTGGCTATAAATAAGCTCTTTTCCATTCCCTGTGATTTTTTTTTTTAAGCTGTCATGAATATTTTGTGACGTTGGACTATGAAAGTGATCAACTTCCGAATCACTGTGAAATGTTTGACGTGCATAAGATATAGTTTGTAAATGCAGAGAGTCATATGTGCAGATTACATAACAACCACAGCAACCATCCCGCACTAGTGGCACTCATAAACCAGTAGGTAAGGAGCACATGGGAGCTCGGGCTATCAGCGGGAACCTGTGAGTGTCAATTGTCACCCATTTGAGGTGAGGGACAAAAAAAACTAAAGGTAGCTCAATGGGGAGTAGAATAGCAGGGGGTGTGAACAGGATCCTATTGGCTTAAAGGTGGATTGAGAACACTTGTAAAAAATTGCCTGAGTTCAGCCTTTGCTCGAAAGTTGCATCATGACCTACAAAAAAGAGAATTCCTGCCATGAAATCAGTTTAATCCTGGCTTTACGGACTGTCTGTGAAACTGAAAATGATACTATACAACCGACTTTGTATTTGTTTAAAGGTTATTGGGCAACCTTTAGAAACCTCTACTCAAGGAGCTTGTCAGAAAAGCATGTTCAGACTTGCTATTAGTGTTTCTTTTGACTCCTATCCTGAACCATTTTTATTCCTGTGCCAATTTTGTCTTATAAAAAGTGTTTTAAGGCAAGCACAGCTGTAACAACTGAGGAGCACATTATGAATGTAATTTGGCTGTGATGATTGGTTGGATCTAGTTCGATGGAGTCTGTTCCAGTCTAGGTCTGTCAGTGTTGAAAGTTGAGTCCCTGCCAGGCACTCTCATGAAGATTTTTTTTTAAACATTTCATATGTGAGACTGCCATCAGCATCAACATCTACAGTAACTCCAGTTTTATGATAAGTTAGGTACTTTAACTATAATTTGCAGGTTTGTATTTGCCAGAATATGCAGTTGTTACAAAGCAGACATTCAGGGTGCCCACACTCTGCTCAGTGTGTGTCTCAGTGTCTCAAGTGTGTGGAAACAGTCTTTAAATGTGAGCTGTCCAGTTTTTTAAAGTCTTCACTAGTCTTCAGGGACCACCTTAGAATCCCTGAAGAAAAAGGAATTATTTTGTACTGCAGTGTTTTCTGTTGCCTTAAAGAAGAAACAGCATAGTGCTGCTTAACATCTGGATCTAGCAAATGACTGGAGTGACAACCGGGACGTGTCTTGTACGACTGTTAAGCGTTGCTGTTTTAGATTTCTACTCAATGTTCGAGTTTTGGATGGAGCTGCCTTTGAATTGTTTGTATACCGTATCATGCTGCATCATATCATATCCTTTATGTATGGGATTGTACTGCATCGGGCTTGTACCTGAATGTGGTTCATGCCACTTCTGTCTACTTTCCTCAGATTTGAATGGTAGCCAACTGAATAAAAAACACCCCAACTTATGCAACTTGACTTTCTTTGAATAGCTTGATGACCTTCTCCTAGACCAACAGAATTCACTAGATTTAAAAATACATTTGAAAAGCAGCATATGACTTCTCATACAGTATATCTTATCTCACTCATATTCAGCATGAATTTTTCCATCCACAGCAGGGACTGAGTGTATAATGTGTGGACCAGATGTAACACTCCAACAAGCCTGTTTGTGTGCTGGGTTTTGTTGCACATCTGTTTGCAGACGTTCCCGCCATATGACAGATGAATAAATGATGCCTCTGTTGACAGGTGACGATGAGATGGGCCATGCTTAATTAATATGTGAATATGGTGCTGGATTTGCTCTGTTGCTTTGTAGTGACAGATGAAGTGTTAGATGCACGATGAGTTCATCAGTGTTTGGGGGAAGAGCTTTTGTCTTGGAGCTCACTGTGTTTGTGTTACGCTGGACTCTGGGACGATCAGTGTATGTTAACATCTTGTGTTTTAGCTCACAACAAAGCTTAAAAGGACACTTGCAAGTCAAAACCATTGATGTCAATTAATAGCTATTATATATATATATATATTATATATTAGAATATTTCAGTAAAGAATATTTAAATTTAGCACATTTTACGAACATTTTACATTTGTAAAATGTTCCGAAGTGTGCTACCAGAGGTCTACATGCCTTTTCAAATTTTGGACACATGGTGGTAGCATTCAGTAAGATATGGTTATTTTGGCAAGACACTGCCACTTGCATGCTGGGTATGTATAAAAAAGGTAAATGAGGCTATATATTCTGCTAATAATGTAACAAAATGGGTTTGATATAGTTATAATCAGAGTAGATGCCAGGTTTGGCAGACCAGACTGAACTGATTTCAAGTCTTGTGCTAATGGTAACTTGAGCCAAAAAGTTGCACAGCTGGTTTAGGATAAAATTGATGTAATTGTACAATTTGAACTGATTTAACTCTATTTTCTAATGAACTCCAGTATGACTCCACCCCCAACAATGACCTCAATAGTAACCATATAGTAGTCGTAGTAGTGATCATTTTAACCAAAACTTTCATGGTTCATGGCAGAGCTGGTGTGTTGGGTGCATTAGATTGTGCAGGTGTACCTAATAAAGTGGCCAGTGATTGTATGTATATAGGGTCTACTAAATTAAAGATATTTACCCTTAATGATGATTTAAATGTGATTTTTTTCTAAATAGGCCTGTTTTTGCAGGTGGGAGCTATACACGATCATGCACACGTTTGATTAATACCAACTTTGTTGCGGAGACCTGCAGCTCTTGTGTATTTAAAACTTGTTGCACGCATGCTTTGATAAATAAGGACCCCGGCTGGCAGCTGCAGTGCATGGTGGGTAGTCTGTGGGAGTTTGAGCTTTAATTGAAAAATTATCTTGCTCTTGTGTTCGGGCGTGCCGCAGCGCTGTGTACCTGCACGGATGCCTGCATGTTTCCTCACCACCCTGTAGCTCTGCCTGTGTGTGTGCGTGTGTGTGTGCAGTAGGTGGAATAATGAAGTGGATTATGAGTCGCCCAGCGGTGTGATGAAGAGGAACAGATCGATAACTAGATATGTGTGAGAACGCCAGAGTACAGCAGAGAGAGGAGAGAGGCTGAGCCGTGCAATGACATTTTGATTGTGGAGAGCGACGGTGTGTGGTTGGCAGAGTAAAATGATAGGACTGAGGAGCAGCAACAGCAGTTTTATTCACTTAAATCATTTGGTTTCATCTGTTTTTTTAATTTTATAATGAACGCTCTATGCCCAGTGTCCTACTTTAATATCTCTCTGTGCTTGTCCTACCTTCTCACGTGTATTTACTCGCTGATAGAATTAAACAAGTGCTTACTGCAGAAGAGCAGAAATAGAGAGTGAGAGAGAGTAAGAGGCGTAGAGACAAAAAATATAACACAGCCATTGTAGCAGGACTCGCTTCTCCAATTCTCTCCTCTTGACGTCAAATCCGCTGTCTTTTCTCGAGACAAATGGTTTTTAATCAGAAGAATTCCTCTCAGCAGAGGTACGCTGAGACAGTCTGGACCTGACGGGCTTCACAAATCAAAGCTAAACCCTTCTTCTGCTCTTTCTGCAGTTCCAGAATTAATTTCGGGGTTTGTCAGCTCACATCTGAAGTTTTTTTTTTTCCTTTCTTTTTGTTTGTTTTGTCTTATAGTTCATTTGTAATTTTGCTGGCTTCGGTTTGTTTGTGGAAGTTTTTGGCACTCTCAATGACTTGATTTTATTTTTGGTTTTCATCCGATAGGGTTTGTTGGTGTGTGTGTTTTTGTGTGTGTGTGTGTAAATCTATCTATGTCAGCCAGCTCAGTATGGAGGCACCAACTGAGATCCAAAGCTGAGGAAAAGAAGCCAAAGCCTCTGCTGGACACCATGAATGAGAACAGCTCGTATGAAGAACGTGGCAGGGCCAGACTCTCTTTCCTCTCTCTCTCCCTCGAGATCTGTGTCTGCAAGGGATTCTCTCTTTGTGTCTCAGATCCCATCTGCTATTTCTTCTATACATTACTACCTCAATTCAACTTCTGATTTAAATGAAAATCCCTGCTGGACATCAGATCTTTGCTGTTTTTCATCTATTGTGCTAAAGATGTAAAAATTTACAAACTGAGTGCTCTGTCAGTTTTATTATTATTATCATTCTTAGTTGTATGCAGTAAATTCATCATTATAATGTGTCATCAACAAATCTTTTTTCTGTCAAATTTAGATTACGTAGGGTTATGTGTCCTTAATTTCATACATGTATCCATTTTCTTAACCACTTGTCCTGGTAAGGATCATGGGAGTGCTGGAGCCTATTCCAGCTGTCATTGGGCGAGAGGCAGGGTACACCCTGGACAGGTGCCAGTCTAGAGAAAAACAGCCATTCACACTCACACCTATGGACAATTGAGAGTCCAAAATAATAAAAACTGCAAATACAACTTGAATTAAAAATTGAAATGATGAACATGTATGTCTTATCTATTATTATTCATTAAAAGATATATATTAGTATATATCAGTCCAAACTTCAGTCTGGTTTCTTTGTAAAAGTTCTACATCATGTTAAGATCACAAGCCAGAAATATCTACCACCTTATGACTCTAAAGAGGGGCCACCAATCAGATTTTTTTGCTGGACTGGTGCCACCCCTGACCACCCTCTGACTCTGCCCCTGCAAACAGCGGCATTGAAGATGTTTTTCTGTGCGTGTCCAGTTTCTTCTGTTTTGTGGAGCCGAGTTCACCTGTTCATGCAGAAACCTTGGCTGCCTTCTGTCGAGATGTGACAACGCATCATGTTTCTGACTACAGTGCCTTGTGTAGAGGGCACCATTTCTTGGCAAGATGCTGTATAGCTCTGGTTTATGTTCACATACAGAATAAAAGGATTTTTCCATCAAGTCTGACTAGAGATCAGGAACAGTTGGCTTTGTCAGTGTTGTAAACAAACACTGGGTGGATTACTGAAATCACATTTCTGATCATCCTCCTTCTGGGCAAACATGTCCGTTAGCACGTTTGGGGTTTGCTGTGGGACTAATGCAACATAAACAAGTTGTCGTGTCCGAGACAGTGTCCATACATCAGGTGCAGCAAGGTCACATACTCAAACACAGCAATCATCAATTAATGAAGTCTGGTGAACTTTCTCTGCCATATACTACTTCCTGCTGTGCTGGTTTCACATGCACCCAGCAGCTCAATACACTGAGTAAATGTTCTGTGCGTAGAAGATGGTATAAGTCAGATAATCCTCTCCTACTCTAAGGAAACGTAAGCTTCGCCTCTTTTTTTCACTTTCTAGAATCTTCTTGATTAATCCTGACTATGAGCTACAGTGGGTATTTTACAGCAGAATCTCATGCAACTGCCATTATACAGTAACATGAGCAAAAGGGTAAATGTATGTGATTTAGTCCAGAGAAGAAATATTTGATGATTTGTCTGGGATGTACCTCACCTTTCACCCAGTGACAGCTGGAATCTAGCAGTGGATGGATGGTGATTGCATTTGGTCCTATGTTGTCAGTGTTGAGCTATTCATATTTATTACTATGACTTTTATGTTTGTAAAGCACACTTGATTACTGCTATTGTATTATAAATGAAGTAGCCTGCAGCATATACAGTATACACAGGGACGTCTGAACGTTTGAACGATTAAACAGAAGTTAGAATTTTCTGATAAAAACTGAAAACACTTAATCAGACATACAAGATGAAGTATGTTGGTGTGGACACCTTAAAGTAACAGCATCATGCAGCATTTTTAGTTTTCAGTACATGTGCACGTTCACTTCAAACGACTAAATCCAGCTGCAGCCACTCACAGGCCGCGTGACACGTCCTAGTTTTACTGTTTGCTCACTTTTAGATACGTGGCTTTTGCACAGCTTTCCTTTGCCCTTTCTCTGTTTCTTTAGCAGATTCCACCAAGGCTGGAACGACACTGTCGCTGGGGAAGCACTAGTGAAGTCAGAAGTAGTAAAGGCCAAAGAATGAAAAAAAAAAGAAGAAAAAAACAGCCACAGAGAAGTGGCGGCGATGCTAACCTTTACTCAGACTCACACAAATTGACAAAAAAAAAGAACAGTGTTCCATCTGGACGAGTAACCTTTTCTCCAGTCACCAATCAGACGACTTGAGGCTGATGTGTGTGTGTGTATTTACTGTATAAGTGTGTTTAGAGGGGTGATGTGCTGCTGTGCTAATCTTTGCAAGTGGAAGATATGAATCCGCGCACTCACTCATGCATATTTGGACGGGGCGCGTCATGATGTGTGTGTATGTTATGTCTTGCATGTGTCGGGTGCATAATGCATGTGCGCAGAGCTACAGAGAGAGTGCGAGAGGTGGGACTGACATTTCCACCGAGCCTGTTTATGACTGGAGGCAACAGGCGCTCTGCACAGCGACATCACTTCCTGCGTGGCTGGGGTCTCATTAGGGAGGACTGAGAGAGGTTTGGAGAGGGAGAGAGAGAGACACTTGAGGAGAGAACAAGTTTTTATGTAAAATGTTGATCTTTTGCCCTGTTGCTTTGGGCGATATTTTTCTTTGCTTTCGTGCCAATAAAATCTAATTAAGGAGACAGAGGAGAGGTATGTAGACAAATACAGAGAGATCCAGGGGGGTGGAGCATTGGATGCCCCACAAATCACTATTAGTGACTAGTTATTGAGCATCACACAGTCAGAAGCCTGAAAATCTCCCACCCTCTAGGATGCATATTAAGATATAGTGTAGGTTTATGTAGATTTATGCCTGGTTTAGCGTTTTCAGCAACACCAGAGTCGCAAGAAGCATTAAGACAAATCAATATTTAATTATATATATATACACATTGATCAGTTTCTAATAATCAAAAAAACCTTTTAAATGGCCTCTACCTGTGTGGAACCTACATATTATTATTAATAATAAAAATGGATTAGAATTCCTAATAACAGACAGGGGAAACAAGAAACTCCTAGAGGCACATACCTGTATTTGGAAGGCCCCTTCAGTGATCCACCAATGATAATGACCCAACTGCACCATTCACATCAACTGAACTGAACTTTGCACTCAGATCATCATACGTAGCAGCAGGCAGCCTTTTTCCAGCCGAGGAGCTCAGATTAAGCAACTGAACAGCAGATATATATATATATATATATAAGTTATTCATAAGAAGATTTCTATTACTAGACTGTTTTATTACTGATGCTCCAACATGGAAGCAGCATTTTATAGCTCATCAGAGTTGATCTTACTGTAGATACTATCTGCAGTGTATGTGTTGCAGCTGCATGGGTTTTGTACCTACAAATCTTATCTCCATAGTAACTGGAGAGTGTCCAACTAACAAATAAATGCAATGGAGTAGAAAGTGCAATATGAGTGTGTGTACTACAGTGTGGTTAACATATAAAGTGGATATATTAAGTGGTAAAGTCTACGAATACCTAACAAAATTAGCTGACTAGTACTTTCTCACTGCTCTTGCGATTTAGATATCAGCTGATATTCTGACTGAATCTGTGATTATTTTTCTACTTTCTCTTATATTTCTTTACATATAAAATAATGGGGATCACATGTTCTGCCTCCTCCCTCCCTCTGTGGCGATGCTGATGCACAGCTTCACGGCTCTCTGGATCCGTCTGAGTGCCTCGGCTATAAAAGCACTAAGCGGCTTATGCTGCTCTTATAAAAGACATGCAGATCTGAAAGCCAACCTCGCCTCAAGATTTTAGCAACATGCTGTTAGAGTCTGACCTATATGGGGTTTTCTTTCTTTCTTTTTTTTGAAGACCAGCACTGATAGAGACACATTAGGATGGAAGCTGATAATACTTTGAGCCAGGACATTGTGTGCCGCTGTTCAGCATTTGAAAATGTGAGGTGTGAGTGTCTGCACTGTTTAGTTTGGGATGTTAGTCTTGTCAGGAGGTACCAGTAAGTAGGTGCTATTATTACTAAATTAAAACTCCTCATCATACCGCGCTGGACACCACCTCCACTAACTTCACCACAACCTTTTGATCCCAGAGTGGCGGCATTATTCTTTCATTCTCTCGTCACACCTCCATCTTTATTTTATTATCCGTCTCCAGGACTCAATGTGTCAGAGCTATCTTCGGCTTCACTTCCTATGCAGGGTTCATGTTGTTTTGTTTTTCCTGAAATGCTGCTTTCCATTCCAACTGCCTTCTTCCCTCCTCCATTTCTTACTCTTTTTCCCCTCTCTCAGCACCTCCCACATTCCTTTTCTCACATTGTCATCCACCTTTCACGCTCCTCGTTTTCTCTCTCTCGCTAAAACACCATGCTTTCTCTCCATTTGGTCTTTGGCACCCCGTTTTCATCTCTCTCTCTCACTCTTTCTCTCGGAGGTGCTGTCCTTCCCTGTATGCTAATAATGTTCCCGTGCTAAGAAAGGAAGCTGCTTAACCATTCACATCAGGACTCAGCACACGCAGCAACAAACACACTGATGCACACACACACGTACACACGCATAACTGTGCACCTCGCCTCCTCGTCCATCACCAATCTGTAAGTAAGAAAGTAAGTCCTCCTCCTAACGTTTCTCTCTTGTCTCTCCACTGCCCTTTTTTTATTTATTGCAAAAAACATATATCAAACAAATATCATCATTTTAGTTACTTTTTAGAATCAGTTTAACATTAGGAAATACAGTATGTGTGAAATACACAAGCTACTGAGCACTACATCCCAACCAGTCGAGGCAGATGACCGCCCACCCTGATCCTGGTTCTGCTGGAGGTTTCTCAAGTGGGACTATTGGGTTTCTTTCTGTAAAGCTATGTAAGTGCCTTCAGATGATCTCTTATCATTTGGTGCTATATAAGTAACACAGTGTGTAGAGAAATGTGAATAGTGTGAATGATCATCAAAACAGTGTTCAAATAATCCTTTGCCATCTTCTGTCCTGTCACTGAAGTAATATTTCAAATGCAGAGTTTTTGCTTTCTTTCTATCTGGCAGTGGCAGATCAACACCGTTTCACACTGGCTCCTCGAACTGTTTGTCACTACGCTCTCATATGATCTATATGAGCTTTGGTTGTGAAAGCGCCCCCACATAGGAAAGCAGGCAGCTGCTGTCTCTTAGAACGGCAACAAAATGGAAGCTGGTGTACCGGTTTTTGTCACCTTAAACGGTGATGAGACTAAATACTACATCTCTGACATGTGTCTACACATGACATGCATTATGTGACTGATTAGCAGCAACAGCAACAGACAGTTGTTCACACTGGATCTGAACTCTTTTGTTGACCCGCCCCTGCACTGTGGTATTGCTACACTTAATTAAATGATCTGAGTACTGTACATTATATGTGTACTACAGTTTTACATGTATATACTTGCAATATTTTACACATTATTTCTCTAATTATCAATTCATGAATAACTTCTAAGCAACAGTTGTTAAATTATATGACATTTTATGTTACCAGACTTTCAATCTGTCCATGAGCTTCTTTCTAGACAGCCATGGAAGTTATCAATTGATATCATTTTGAATAAAATTCTATCTCTTCTGTTTATTCTCTCGCTTTTTTCGTTCTTCCAGTCATGTGTTGGTCATTGATTCCATGTCTCATTTCTCATGTATTGATATTTCTATATGTCTTAGAGAACACTTAGTCAGAGTTCACTGCACAGGGCTGGAAAACCTCGGGTAACAGTTTAATTGCATGCGGAACCACTATTGGTACATGACAGAGAGGGTGGGGCCAAAAATGTGTACAGTAATAGACATCTGTGACTTACAGCCTGTCACATGCTACCGTATCAGTGTGTGCGCTTTGTAACAGCTGCTACATAGACTGGCCAGCAGACTACTGATTTAGCCTGAATTTGATCTATTTGTTCTTAATATACTGTGGATGATTCAATTATTCCTGATGTGTTCCTCATTATCACTCAGCACACTGCCACCAGTTTATGTCTTTGCCCAGTGTCATCTGCACAAATTATAATGACAGAGTTTGAATGATGAGGATCTGATATGTTTAATAAATACCCTCAACACACACACATTTTCTCTCCAGGTGCGTGCCGCTGCCTTATCTCTCTCTCTCTTTCTGGTTGTATTATTTAAATGGACATATAACTTCTGTGGCGTCAGTTTACTTTCTGGAGATAACTTGAGTCTTTCAAATGCAAATTCAGACCCTCACACAACGTGCAGACTCACACACAAGCACATTATATGCATATCAGCTGTCTGTGTAACTGAATTAGTTGGGAGATTACAGAGCAAAAATGACAACCTTTTCTGATGTGTGTGTGTCTGTAGCAGATCTCAAGTCGCAATTGTCTAGGGAGGCCTGTGGGAACAGTCACTCGCCTCTAGCTTGGTATGTTCATCTGCCTTAAGTCAAACTACAAAAAAATACAGTCAAACTGTATTTTTTCTTGTTGTTTCTTTTCTTTTACAAAGCCTCAAAAGGTGCACAGTATCAATTTTATTTTAAATAATCAGCTGTATGGATGTCATATGTTAACAAAACTCTATGTAATTATAATTAATTATAACAGCACAAATGAAATTAGTGCCCCTTTAAGGATTTTCATTAATGTGTTGCCGTGTCTCGCTGTAAATGTATCTGTTTTTTGTGCTATGCATGCTTTTTGCATTATTCTCTGGTCACATCTTTTGTTTATTCATATTACAGCGTATTCTTCCTTTTTGACGCCCGCATCCATTCCGCAGACCACTGCACAATTCTTTTAACTGTCACCCCGCAAAACAGGGCACACCTGAAAATGAGAGCTCGCTCCGCGTTTGTCCCCCCAGTGCTGTCTAAATAAAGGTTGAATGAGTGAATATGCTGTAGCTCCATATTCATTATTTCCTGTGAGAAATGCTTTGTGCCTCATCAGCATATTCCCCAGCCAGTTGCCCTCAGCGTGCCATTGTCTTCGGGGGTTGTTGTATGGAGGGAGCAGATATAGATGGAGCGCTGCTGAGGCACTGTAAATATTTGGAGCCGGTGTTGCACCATTTGTTTAAAGCAGACATCCAGTGTAGAGAAGGGAAAAGAGGGAGGAGTGCTCTGTAGATAGTGAGGTTATTGTGGGAGCATTTTCTATTAAACAGCACATACAGTATGATCCAGTCATTGTGCTTCTGGAAGTTCTTTGTAGATGGTCAATATTCTTCATTATCATTTTTCTATATATTGACAGTGCAGCAGGTGACAATTTGTGTGCAAATGTTGTTTAGAATTTATTTATTTCACCTATTTAGTCTGTGAAAACAGTTGTGTAGTCTGTATAACTCTCGGCAGAACTTTATGAAGTCAGAAAATAATGTCATCAGGATTATTTTTGGAGAACAACACATTTTTAATAAAAGGCCTACATCATAAACCAGGGTGTGGACTATTGAAGGTATTTTGGAATTAGGACATCTCGGCTCCTGTTGCATCGATTTTCACCATTCTTGTAGTAAAGTCATTTCTTGCTAATCCTCCAATACTACTATGAAATCCAGGGAACATAATCAATGTGAAAAATTTGTTATTTTCACTGATGAGCTTGGTAATCAATTCTCTAGTGAATGACAGCCTGATGATTATATAATAATTAGTAACTGACCACAGTTCAAATAGATTTACAGCCAGTCAGTGTAAAATAAGTTTGAGATGATGATCTAACAACCTGCTAGCAGGTATCACTGTCAGTGTGTGAAAAGTTTGAAATTTGTGCACTATCAAGATAATATTTCACCCAATTACGCTGGGGTGAAGAAAAAAAAAGCCAATTTACAAAAAATCACTATCACAATTTTCCTTCGAAAATAATACAAACATATTTTAATAAAATTTACTAGATACACTGAAGAAAAAAAATAAATGATGAAAATGTATTTTAGTTTTTATTTCTATTCATTTAACAACAACAAATAAATCAGTAGTTTTTTTGTTCGCCTAAACATTTCTTCCTTTCGATAATCACTTAGTCCTTACCTCCATGCTGATCTTTTTTTTCTTCATTTAGGCAAAAAGCTAGATGTGTTAGGCATGAAAATACCAAGGTCAATCAATCATATTTAATACTGCCACTAGATGCCACCAAATTACCCAACATATTGACGATAACAAACTGGTACTGGTCTACTGGTAGGTAGTCAGTGCCCTACTACACTATATGGACATTAAAAACAACTGATAATTGACCATTGGATGGTATGGTAACATTCAATATCATTCTCCATTTGAAGCACATAGTGGCACGTTCTTTTTTTTCCTCTTTCTCCCAATCTTTCTCCTATTTCCTCTATCTCTACTGCTCAACTAGCAGCACACACTCATGCGTGCTTACCACACTGTCACTATTTCCCTTTTCTTCCACCACTCTGACGTCTTGTGCTCTCTGCATTCTGCCTGCGCTTTACCTGCATCGATGATGGAGTTTTCCCTCTTCTTTCTCTGGCTTTCTTATTCTTTTCTCTTTTCAACATCGAGAGTCAAAAGGACAGACAGTGAAAGAGAGAGAGAGAAAGAAAGAAAAGAGAAAGGATTATGGTATACAGACCATGACTGTGAAAAATAGATGTGTTCAGAGAGAGAAGTATAGAAAGAGAAATCCCATCTTTCTCTTCGTCTAGCGTTTCCTCTCTGGTTCGACAGAGATAGTGGGGATAAAAGCTGGATTCCTGGATCAGGATTCACCTGAATATTGTCATCTCAGGGAGCTTAGAGGCCGAGCAGCCATAGCAGTGATCACAGACTGTGACTTTTAGCCAAACCTTAGACATATACACCTATGATCTATCCTACACAGGGGAGAAAAATGGAGTGTGACTGGCCGCGTAGAAGCTGAAAAGCTGATAAAACTCAACATTTTTGGCATAGTGCTAAAGCCTTTTTATAGTCACTGTAAAATCTAGACAGCACTGTGGAAAGCAACATGCTCATTGCTTATAGTTTACTTATTGTTAATGTTTTGCCAAATATTGAAAGTTGAGACTGTGAATATGTTTTTTTTCTTTTAGCATGCTGAAGAAAAGCACCTTATCAAGATTCCCCATTATCACTGTGAAAACTTATAAAAAATATAATTACTGCTTTGTTGCACACCCTCACAAATCAATTATGTTGTGGTTTACATTCATGTCTGTTTAGACTATTCTGATCACTTTACCCATGATTCCAAGTGGACACAAAACCTTCCTGCAGGTATCCGCGGCCCGTATGAGCTGGATGTTTCCAGTGTGCAGTTACTGACCCAACCAACCTGCTCAGTGTTTTGTCTGTTATTTCCTTTTTACAAAAACAGGATGAATGTGAAGTCACAGTGACCTTGATCTTCAAAGATCCACTTAGTTGATCCATTACTCTGTGAAAAAGGCATGAAAATGTAATATATA
>JAUYWH010000020.1:2135101-2163418 GCA_034779795.1 Ctenopoma multispine
TTCGTGTGCATCTGTCTATGCAAATTTGGAGCTCTGGTATCTCAACCTGTATGTGTGTGTGTGTGTGTGTGTGTGTGTGTGTGTGTGTGTGTGTGTGTGTGTGTGTGTGTGCGTGTGCGTGCGAGGGAGAGCGCTGCCCTGCTGCCCCATTGCCATCGGTGCACTAATCATTCTTCCTGCCTCACTCTTTGTGATTGCCAGCCCATCCCTGCACTGCAGCTAAATTGAATCAATTAAAATCTTTTTTTGTAGATGGCTGCTGTTGCTTCCACAAGATTAGGCTTTGATCAAGAAACACGCAAATAAATAAATAAGCTGGTGGGAAGGGAATTGAAAAAGAATGAACTCAATTAAACAGTCAGCCGAGGGACGTGCCTGTCTGAGGGCCCGTCAGTGAGAGAGAGAGAGAGAGAGCGCAGATGCTAATGTACTGTATTTGTTTACGAGACAGTCTACAGTCGTCCATGTTTGTGAGCTTTTAGGGGCGCATATGTAAGAAGGGCATCAGTATGCGTATGAAACAGTGTTTACTTAAAACGACACAATGACAAAATATGTTTTGCTGCTGCATTTGGATGTGTGTGTTGTCTACATTACAGATAACCTGAATGAAAAAGACTAGCACGGTCACAGTAAGTGGGCTTGCACTGCAGGTGTATGTACAGTATGTGTATGCTGAACACTTACAGCCACACTGTGAAGCCACATTTAGTGCTGAGAGGTAAAAGCTTATTGTAACATGCCAATAATGACTTTTGCGTGGAACAGTGGCAGTGCACGATGTTCTACGCTTCTTACAGCGTAGACGCTTCCTGGATGACACGTGACTCAGCTGTGTAGTTATACTGACCAAGACCTATCATTATGTACATGTAGTACATATATACGAAACCAGCTTGAAAAATACATTTCTGGGTTAATTTGGGGTTTTTTCTGATGTCAAGTGAGCTGGTTAAGTAATTACACTTGTCCTATAAGGTTTTTCACATTAAAAGACTCTTTAGGACGTTTAAAAAATGTTCAGTTATTGTTTTGGAATTTGTGATTATATGTTCATGCTGGATAATTTTATACTTGTCACCGTAAAGACTAGATGTATGGTAATTAGTAATGATAATTGTCTCAGTGACGACATCATTCCTCTCCGCAGTCTATTACTACTATAGTATGGTTTAGGCCTGAATGCATCCCAGTGGACATGAATCATATCACACTGTGGCCTGACACTGGGCATTGAGCTCTCCATGTAGCCACTGAGTGAGAATGAGAACATGTATGAGAACAGCGGTGGGAATATGTGAGGGTGGGTTATGGCAGAGCAGATCATGGGTGGGGCTGTTGGAGGTGGCTAAAAGTTAAAAGCTAAAAGCATAGTAAGGCTCCATTACCTACTGCTGGCAGGTAATCGTTGGGCATGAAATTGTTCTAAAAGACTAGAGCTCTCCTGTGGGTGTACTTGAGGTGCCTCTGTCTCATCAGTACTTTCATACCTCGCTAGCACTGGAACTTTGCACAGCTGCATTGACTGGAAGCACCACAGGTTTAATTGAAGAGGTGGAAAAAAACAGATGGGGTCTAGTTGGAAGTGGTGCTGGAGTTAGACTGATGCTATGATGTAGAGGATGTGTTTAAAAAAAAAAAAAAAGAAGTACAGTTCGATATCATTAGCAGAAATTAAATATAGTATTGATAATTATGTTTTCTTTTGTGCATAATCACCTTAAAATAATCTCTACCACAATGCGGGAAAAGCAGCAATAATGTTCCCTATCTTATAGATTTAATTACTAAAGTTTAACCAAGTTCAACTTCTAATTATGCAACTATTGTTTTCTCTACAACACCTCATGTTCACACATTCACCCACCATTGATGTGGCTGATGAGTGTTGTTCTTTAAGCGACATGCTGAGACATCCGTTATTATAATTAACAATATGAATATTAATAACCCGTTATTGTAATGCATTACTGCTTTTATCACAACATAAAGGCCTTCAGAAAACTGTGCTTCAGGTTGTACAGTATGCTTCACGCTTTATGCAGGTGATAATGTACATCATGAAGCATTATGTCTTATATAGCTCGTATAAGCAGGTGGGGGTGGATTGTAATTATTCTGTATGTCGCCTTTTAATTAGCTTAAATGTGTGATAACTAGATGCTCGACTTAGGAAAATTAAGGCTGATAAATTGTCTAATCTATTATTTTTTCTTTCAGCAAACATGTTTTTGTAGTAAAAAGTAATTGATGCAAACGCAAGTTATTAAACTGACAACGAAATATTACTTCTCTGGACCGTCCTGCTGTAGGTCCTGTTTGGGGCTGGGCCTCAGATTTAGATTCAGATTTCTCCAAAATGAGTCTGTCTGATTAGTGTGTCCAAACTAGAAGTTGCTCTATGGGTAATAATCCTTGTTTTATTACAGCAAATTATTATTATACAAATGATACACATTATGATAATCAGGCCTTTTGGTTTTCCTTGTAAAACAGAGAAATGTGCCTTGTTATCTGTGATATCATAATCACAGTTATGGATGAATAGTCCAAAGTTTTGTTAAATTTATTTTAATCAAAAAGATAAACTAGTCCCTCTTAGTATTCATAACTAATTTTGCAATAAATGTTATGTAACTTCTGAACGCTGTATGTAACTGAATGCGTTGATCAGTTGACTCTATTGGTGCATTAATATTAACAGAGCTTGTGATGACAATTTACATAGATGCAAAAATTTGTCCTGGTACTGTTTTTCTCAAATACATGATCTAATTTCTTTGAACTTCTTATTTTCATTTGTATAATTCTAAGGATGGATTAAAATGTTAATATTGTCTCTGTTCTTTGTCCTCCCGTGCAGGGTTCCTCAGTACAGGTGACCAGGCAGCCAAAGGGAACTATGGTTTGTTGGACCAGATCCAGGCTCTGCGTTGGACCAGTGAGAACATTGGAGCCTTCGGTGGCGACCCGTTACGTATCACAGTGTTTGGCTCAGGCGCCGGCGCCTCCTGTGTCAACCTGCTCACACTGTCGCACTACTCTGAGGGCAACCGCTGGAGCAACTCCACCAAAGGTATAAATCCCTGTGGTATTCACATGGTGTGACCGTATACAATATATGGCAAGACAAGGCCCTGCATGGGATGTACCATCGACACATAGCTGAGCTGAACGGCTGGAAAAGGCTGGACTAACAGACAGCACTGAGGGGGGAACACAGAACAAGGTACTGAGCATCAGATCAATAGAGGCAGGGGTCTACCAAACCAGACAGGATCCCAGGTGCAGACTGTGCAAAGAGGCACATATAGAGATGTAATCTGGGGAAATTCTTTCTTGAACTTTCTTGAAATTAAATGAAATAAAATGTTGCTGTTTGTTCAAACACAATGGCTGTTCAAATTCTAAATTAATTTACATGTATAACATTGAATTCCTTAACTCGAAAGTATATAAACATACCTAATAAAGTGGACAGTGTATATACTGTAGTAGCATTTGTGTGTTTTCCATCTGTAACAAGGTCACTGGTTTCTACTGAAGATGTTAATCTTTATAAATAGGTCTCAAATTAAGTTTTAAATATTTAAATGCTCTTTGCTGTTGTTTCCACCAGCTGTTGTTAAAAAACTTACACGCAGGTTAATTGGTAGCATGTTGTCTCTTGTCACTTGAACAATAATTGTAATTTTTTCTAACTGAATCACCCCAGGCCAAAATGTTACTGGTCGACAAAACTGAGATTCTCATTTCAGCCTCACTTTAGTTTCTATTGTAAGTGATATTTATTTCTGATATGTTTCTGCTGAAAGTCACTTAGCAAAACAGTTGAGACAGTAGTCATAATCTAATGGCTCTTTGTTTGTGGACCTAATGTCCATAGTACGTTCTGTGGTTCAGGAACAAAAACGGTTTAAAAAATATATGAAATCATTGTTTTATTCATAAGGTAACAAAGTGATAAGATTTGAGACTCTTGTTTTTATCTCCAGGTCTTTTCCAGAGGGCCATTGCCCAGAGTGGCACAGCTCTGTCCAGCTGGGCCGTCAGTTTCCAGCCAGCTAAGTACGCCCGGATGCTGGCCCGAAAGGTGGGCTGCAACCTGGAGGACACTGTAGAACTTGTGTTGTGTCTGCAGAGGAAACATTACAAGGAGCTTGTGGATCAAGACATCCAGCCTGCACGCTACCACATCGCTTTTGGACCTGTTATTGATGGAGATGTTATACCCGATGACCCGCAGATACTCATGGAACAAGGTAGTGTTTCACTTTACTTAACAGCAATATCCAACAGTGTTTTTAGCCTAAGTTTGCACTTTGACAACCACCTGCACCATGTCTTTCTAGGTGAGTTCCTCAACTATGATATCATGCTGGGAGTGAACCAGGGTGAGGGCCTTAAGTTTGTGGAACTTATCGTGGACAATGAAAACGGCGTCCAGGCTAACGACTTTGACTACGCCGTGTCCAGCTTTGTGGATGATCTCTACGGCTACCCAGAGGGTAAAGACATCCTCCGAGAAACCATCAAGTTCATGTATACCGACTGGGCTGATAGGCACAACCCAGAGACCCGCCGGAAGACACTGCTGGCACTTTTTACCGATCACCAGTGGGTAGCACCGGCTGTTGCCACGGCTGACCTACACTCCAGCTTTGGGTCACCGACATATTTTTATGCCTTCTACCATCATTGTCAGACAGAACAGGTAGGTCTGTGGCTGTGATACATATATTTTATGTATCGTCAGTAATATAAGTTACAGAATACTGCTGCTATATATCATATTGCAGTAACTGGCATACTTTTTAAAATACCTCTGTTAGAGCTCAGCCTGAGGCTTATGTTTAAAGGTGATGCCAGTAATTATGTTTTCATTGACAGATTATTAAAAAATGGCCCCCTGGTAATATACATGTACAAGACCTCCAACTCATCCTGTGGCCTATAGGATCCCCAATTTTCAACTGTTTGTGTTTTTTGGCATGTTCTTCATGGGGTCGATTGTAGGAATTTTTTTCAATTGTTTATGAGCATTTTGTGTATTTTTTTCTGTATGTGTGTGATTAATGTGTTTGTAATTGTATCTGCAGAATCTCACAACTAAAATGTCATAAACATATGTGGTGATGTCTTTGCCTCAGTCTGCTATACATGGCAAACTATACTGTGAATGTTCTTCTGGCTATGAATGCAACAAGGCAGTTACTGAGAACAGGCAGGTAGTAGCTGGTCTCTACAGAAATAAGTAAGGTCGATTTGTGTCAGATTTAAAGAAATCTGGCGAATGCCTTACACACTAATTACTTTAGTGTGGAGTGACGGAGAGAAGTGACACACTGAGATTTGCTTCTTAACTCCTTACTCCCAGTTTTCCTTGGGCTGCAGAGGATCTGCATACTTTCTAACTCATCAGTTATAAAGAACTGAGAGAAAGTGAGGAGTAATGATTAAATCCCGGCTTTTTTTTTTTTTGACATTTACCTTACGGTTTGGGTTTGAAATTCATGTCAAAGTCTGTCTCCTCTGTCACAGCCCTCTTTTTATTTCTCATCTTTTTCTCTCTCTGCACTGAATAATGGGCCAGATATGGTAGGTAAAAGAATATTAAAAGCTTACCTAATTTCCCCTTCTCTCAAAAAATATATTTTCTCAGCTACTATGATCTGTCTGCGTTTGTGTGTATTGGCACAATATCCATTGTGTGTCAGCAGCAAAAGTCATTCCTTTTAACATCCTGTATCTGTCACATAAATGTAATAATACTGATCTGATTTGATTCATCTGCTGCTCGTTAGGTACCACCATGGGCAGACGCGGCACATGGAGATGAGATCCCTTATGTGTTCGGGTTACCGATGATTGGACCAACAGAGCTGTTTCCCTGCAACTTCTCTAAGAATGATGTGATGCTAAGTGCTGTCGTAATGACTTACTGGACAAATTTCGCCAAGACAGGGTATGATGCCACTATACGACATTTAACAAACATACAGAGCCATCCCAACACACTTTCTATATGCTCTCCCCATGGACATGAGTTAGCATCAGTATGAGCAAAGCCTGTTAAGTTCAAATGTGCTGTAAGCAAGTTTGTTAGTCTAAGCATTAATTGCACTAACTGAAGTTGATGCAACTCAAACTGCATAGCAATACGAGTATGTAGTATTATGTAGCATTTTTATTGTGGTTTAGATAATGGCTAAACTCTTTCGTGTCTTTGATGTGTGCAGAGTGGACATAACATGTAAAATCTGCACAGCTTTAATGTTGCACAGTGTTGCTTAGCTTTCTCCTCCTGTGTTCATGACATGCACAACAGGTCTGGTGAATCGTGAATTTCACTCATACCTAGGAGAAAAATCTAAGTATGAGAAAATTTATGAATGCCACAAAGTCTCTGAAGTTGCTCGTATCAATCTTTTCGAACAAAAGGTTCTTGCATGATGCCCACTGAAAATTCTGGGACTGTGTTAACACAGAAGCACAGATGTTGGTTTGCATTGCATTTCCATGTGCAGTTGAGAATTTCAAAGAATCTTGACTCTCCAGTCATTTTATAGATCAAGTCTATGTTGTTCCATCATTTATGTTTAAGTGTCAGCATGTTCAGATAAATGAATCATTCACACCAATAACACCACCTGTTGGTTTAAATGTTATGGTCTATCAGTATACGTAACATTTATCTATAAACGGTCTGTAGTATGAATTGTTATTTTTTGTCACCATTTTTTCAGCAGTTGCTCAGTTGCTTTCAGCATGTGCAATTACCATTACAAGATTAAATAAGAATCCACAATTTTATTGCAATTGTGTTTCCCCAATATGGGGCAGTGGATTGTACTATTGTGTTTTATGGACTCCACAGTGTAATTGGTATTCTATGCAGATACCCTCTACACTTTTTGAAATACATTCTTAATTAATGGCAGTAGCCTGAAGAGTGACATTCTCAATTGCCTCAAAATTATAATTCTCCCCTCCCGTCCTCACTCCTGTCTCATGTTGCCTTTCAGCATATAGTCATGGCAGTAATTGTTTTTCGAGAGTGTAATGGGGAGACATTGGCTTTTTCTGTGCACTGCCCAGTAGCCCTTAGGGGAACACAAAGACACTAATGATCTACATATATAACCCCAAATTGACGTGGAATGCTGGGTACCTGGGAGATTTATGCCACCAATTTGAATGGTTAAGCGTGTTCCTGATGAGGTCTGACTAGCTCCATATGGCCGATGTCAGACAATGGGGCGCTCACTGGGTCTGAATAGACCTCCATAGCTCTCATGGCTGGCTCTGTCCTGCACAGATTACGTGTAGGTGGATCTATTTAACACAGCATCCCATACTGAATATGCCCTGTAATCTCTGTAGTTAAAGATAGTGGGAGAGGGGTTCCACATGGGGTCGCTGACCTGCACTTACAACGATGTTTGTGTTGAAGTAAGAAAAAAAAAACTAAAAGTAGATGGTACATAAACCTAATATTGTAGCCACTTCTCATTTTGGTTTGCACAATAGCAATGTTTTTTTGGAAATTAGCAGCATGGTTGAACTGCATCTTTAATCAAACATATTCCTGGGCCCCAAGCTTCTTTTCATGTATAAATGATATATAAATAGATTCACTCCCAATAAAACAAGTGTTATGTAAAAACAGAAGTTCAGTCATGTATTTTTTTCTTTTTTAAACCGTAGACTCAAACCTTACCTGAGAAAAACATCAGAGGTTATTTTAGGACCTTTTGATTCATTTAGAATCTTTAAAAAACCAATCATCTGTGAGAAATAAAACTCCTTTTTTTATACTTTTGACCTTTTTTTGATTTTATCAGGTGTGATATTCAGACACTGTTGATTAAAATTTGATGAAATCTGGGGGCTGCATCTCACCACCACATTACAGTATTTTCATAATTACACTGATTAGCCCGAGGGAGATGCTACACTTAGGTCAAAATTAAAAATTTAATAACCAGACAGTCATGCCTCCAAAGGTCCACACCAACTTCAGTTTAACTATAGTTCCTTCTGTCCCCGAAAGTAAACAACCACAAGATGACATAACTACAACAGATTGGCCAGGAGAGGACTACATTTTCCACAAGAGGCAACATATGTACCACTACACTGTTTCAAATTGGCTTGTTTGCTGTTCTGCCATAACCCATCAGCAGGTGATACCATCTTCTCTCTTGTCTTTCTCCCTCCTCCCAGGGACCCAAACCAGCCTGTCCCCCAGGACACCAAGTTCATCCACACCAAGCCCAATCGTTTTGAAGAAGTGGCATGGACACGCTACAACCAGAAAGACCAGCTTTATCTGCACATTGGCCTAAAGCCCCGGGTCAAAGAGCACTATCGTGCTAACAAGGTACAGTCAGATATTACTGATGCAATTCCTGTTTTGAATTGACATGATGAAATCCATCCTGGAACTGAATACACCGATTTTGGAAAGACACCTTGGCAAAGCCATCAATCTTGGGTTTCATGAAAAACTTTGAATTTGCTGTCGATTAAAATTGTAACCTATGCTGGTCCAGAGGAGCCAAAAAAAGACTGATCAAATGGGATCTGACCAATTTTCCACTAATCATTTTTTTATCAGTATGACTACAGTTTAGTACTTACCTTGCTTTTACATTGTAATTGTGAAGGTTGAATAATAATTGGTACTGAAAGACCTAATATATACATCATATTGAACCTTTTCAGTGAAGAGAGTAAAGGCAAAGCTCATAAATTTACTCAGCCTATATCTTCCAAACCTCATCTCTCATCATAAGCTTTGGGTAATGATAAAAATAATTAAGTCATGAGTATAAGCAGGCGTGATTTTGCATGGTTAAACCCATTACATAATTATATTGATCGTTACCTTTCACACAATTTCTATCACAGGCTGCCAAGGTTCAGACTTAGAGGGTTACATTTATGCTGCTGCTCTTTTACATTAAAAGGATAAGGTCAAGATGCCTCCTAAGAACCATCTTTTGGAAGTTGTCCAGGCATGTCCAACTGATGGAAAGGGGGTTGAACATGCTGGACAGATGATATATCTTATCTAGTTGCTTTAAGATGCCCCAAGAAAAGGTGGAAAATATTGCCGGGGAGAGGGACATCTGGACTACCTTACTAAGCCTGCTGCTGCCACAATCCAACTCTGGAAAAGCAGCAGAAAATAGTTGTACTGTACTTTACAATGGTGATTCCATCACTGCAACTCAGGATAACATGAGTCTAATTTAAATTTGAATGTGCTTTAAAGAACAGATGGGGATAGTAGTTTTTTTAAACAGTGTAACGACTGTAGTTTTTTTTATATATCTTTGGATGATCTAACAGTATTTATAAATGCTACATCTTTCCTTAAGCACTTTTTCACACAGTGTTTGGACTTCTTTAGGTTTTGGCAGCAGAAAGAGCTAAATGTACCCTTTTTTCCCCTAATATGCCTTTTTTTTCTAATTCTATTGTACTTATGCAATTATGTTGAATATCTTTTATCATGCTGAAAATTGCTTTGTGCCACTGAAATAACTTAATTTATCCTTATCTCAAATTAAACAATATGCTCTTAATTATTTAATATCTTTAAAGTCCATCGGATAGTGTTGATTGACATTGGATTGGTTTGTCTGTCGCTGATTGAGCTCATAGCTGGATAAGTATGACTTATGAGTCAGTTGATTGTTTTGTGATATCAGATATCTAGGATCACTGGTATTACGTTCAATAAACAGACAAAAATTCTTGCGATATTGTTAATTTGTAGGTTTGTTCTACAAGCAACATCCCTGCTTTTCATCCTCATGTATTATTATGTAGTATGTGAAGAACAGTTCTCACCATGTTATCCCTTTAATTTCTGCCCTCGTCTCAGGTCAACTTGTGGTTGGAGTTGGTTCCTCATCTGCACAGCCTCAATGAGGTCACCCAGCTCATCCCCACCACCACTAAGGTTTGTGTTAAATCATCTACATCTCACACTGCTACTAAAAAGTTAACTACCTGAGGATTGAAGCTTAGCTACGGAACTAAATGCAAGTGTCAGATTACAGTGCATAGAGCCTTTTCTTCATAAGAAATTTTATGTGGTAGTACAAGGCCGATTGAACTTTCTCAGAAGAATCATAAACTAATGATTGTTCTTGCTGTCTTTAGATTCCTCCACCAGAGGCTACCAACCGGACCCCAAAGACCAAGGTTCTGGTGACCAAGCGTCCTAACCCAACTCCGTTCCCCACTGAGACCCAGGACAGTCACAACCAGCCACACCTGGTGGACCAGCGTGACTACTCCACAGAGCTGTCAGTGACCATTGCAGTGGGAGCCTCCTTGCTCTTCCTCAACATTTTGGCCTTTGCCGCACTTTACTACAAGAAGGACAAGAGGCGGCATGATGTACATAGGCGCTGCAGCCCCCAGCGGAGTGCGGCCAATGACTTGGCACACACTCAAGAGGAGGAGATCATGTCCCTGCAAATGAAGCAGCACTCTGACCTGGACCGGGACTGCAGGGGGGTGGGCGACACCCTGCACCCACATGACGTGGTGCTGAGGACTGCCTGCCCACCTGACTACACTCTGGCCATGAGGCGCTCGCCGGACGACATCCCGCTCATGACGCCGAACACGATAACCATGATTCCCAGCACCATGGGGGGGCTCACCTCGCTCCACTCTTTCAACACCTTCCCCAGCAGTGGGCAGAATAACACCTTACCCCACGCACACCCACACTCACACTCCACTACTCGGGTATAGCCCTGTGGATGCACCCACACAGGCAAGACTCTAATGGCTGAAGCAAAAAGCTAATGCCGCTGCTGCAGCAGAGACTTAAGCCTGACATGCTGACAAACACAGATATGTCAGGAGCTGAAACGCCAGCCTGGAGTTGCCAGACAGCCATGGAATTACGCTGGAATTGTACAACATCCTGTTGATACCTGAGGGAATATAGTCTAGGGATTTCTGGGAGTTTGGACCAGAGGGTAAAAAAATTATAATTATGTTTTTTGTAGAAAATATAAAAGACAAGAAGAAAAAAGTACAAATAAGTCGAAGAAAAACAACCTCACAAGCTAAAACAAAGAGGAGGATGTTGTTTTTTTCTATTTTTATTTTTGTTCTGATATTGCAGCAACACAAAGTACAGTAAACTACTTTTTCTTTCTAGCGACAGATATGGCCTTCGGGATCTTTTGACAAATGACTGCTTGACAGTATTATCTAGAAGCAGAACAGAGCATCAGACACGCCTTGGAGGTGAGAAGAGGGGAGCACTTTGTAAAAGAAAGAAAACATATTGTTTTCCTTTGGCATCACACTGCAGATTACTCTGCTTGTGGGGCACAGAGTTGATGCCGAGCAAACCAATTTAGGCATGTGTTAACTTCATGAATGGAAGCTATGTAAAATAAGGCAAAAACAAGGACTGAAAACAAGGAAAAAAGAAACCCTGTATGCACAAAGGAACCATTTTGAGGAAAAATAATGTCACAGATACTTTTCATTCATTTATTTTTCAGGATTGAGAACAATTTTATTGTATAGAACCTATTTACATATCTAGATCTGTACACTAAGCACCAAGGCTGTTTAAGCCCTCTTCTCTTGGGGAGGGCGCCTATACTGCAAAACGTGCCAGCAGATTTGGGGAGTGGCGGATCCACCTACTGGCTTTCTGGCAGTTCCAACTTCAACACAGAGAGCTCGGGAACAAAGGATAATTGGATATTTTAGCACGATGCGCATGACAATTTATCTGCTTGATGGCTGCTCTGCTGATTATGTCATTATTAAGAATAATTTCCACCCTGTCCCTTTGCATTGGAGCAATTTCAAACGGATTTCCGCATTGGATTTCAGGAAAACACACACCCTCGCAGGACCATGTGAAATGCAGTTCCAGGTCGTGGGCTTTATGGGCTCGAGTTGGGGAAAGGAAGGGGAGGGGCTTGGATATGATAAAACTTTCTTGCAGAACATAGTATAGCTTGAGTGGAGCTGGGCATATAAGGACTAGTTTTGTACTCTGTGTGTTGGTACTACTTTTTGATAGTGGTTAAATCACATTACACTGTATCAATCTCATTGTACCTTCAGTTGAAATCAATGTTCTTTCCTATTCTACCTATTGGACCACTTTACCGTATAGAAGTAATTACCTGCACTGTTTATTCCATTGCCCTCTATTATTTTAATTTAACTGGGAGATGTGTTGAGTGAGCGATGCGGTGGATGCCCAATGGTATGAAAAAAAAGGAGGGTGAAAGTACTGGAAAATAAGGTTGAAGGAGTTAATCTCTGGGCTTTTCTTTTTCTTTATCCGGCCAGCTTCTGTAGAGCTGTTTAATTGTAAACCCCTATACATGACTAATACAAGTCAGAGGTCAAGCACAGACAGATCACACTGGATGGAACTCTGGAAATGTACAACAAGTGGACGGGAGAAAAACTGGGACAAGATAGGTTGATGGCCATGATTCATCTTTTAATTATTAGCAAATGTTAATCAATTGTGGAGGCACATTGTGTTATAGAAAGTAGAAGGAATTGAAAAAGGCCTCCCATAGCAGCTGAAAGCCTTACTAGAGGTTCTCTACCGTCTCATCTTTTATACCGAGCTGACAGGTTGGTCTGTTTAGAAAAACGGTATCCCCTCTCACATCTATCCGCCTTCAGTTCACTGGCTCCTGCTAGGCTGTCTGCCATTGCTAACATCTTTAGGTCGGGTGAAGCCTCGACAGCTAACAATGTTAGCCACCGGAGTAGCAAGGTGTCATATGGCAAAGTCGCATCCAATTGCTTAAATGGAGGCTGGAGTCATTGTGGGGGTAAAGTGGTGATCTTATTAACAGACAGAACTACCCTGGATAGTAAGCCTAATATTATCAGATATACAAATCTGTACGCTGGCAGAAATACGTCTTGGTAAGCTAAAATGCCTGTCTCCCTGTTTTGTCTTCACTGAAGTGTAGATGTGTGGAGGCCTCTGTATTGAGATTACATTCTGCCCCTTTTGGCTCATTCACAGGCCCTGTGCAGTCATTCAAAATAACGAGCGCAGACTGCAGTTACCTCATATAACACTGCGGCTGACGAGCTGGGTGGGGAATAAAATCTAGTCTGTTATAGGGAATGTTGTTTTTTGGATTTAAATTGAATAAATTAATTACATCTGTTTGATTGTCTCTTTGGATGAAATGAAGCACTTGAAGGGCTTGATCTGAGGTTTGAAGCAAAAGGAAGATTCATAGGCTATTATGACACATCGTCCTCATCGGCCATTTTGTTTAAATACCCATATCTGCCTAAACACACCAACTAAATAAAAAGTTCACACCGTTCACATTATATCAACAGACCACTAGCTTTCTGGCTTGCCCCCTTCCATTTGGTTTGCATATAAACATATGCAAATGAAAATGTGTGTATGACTGCTCCCACCCACACTTGTGCTAAGTAATTAGGCCTGGACTTTCCAAGTGTTTTGGTATCAACTCAATATATTGTATATAGGCTAACATCCTGATTGCCTGCACTTGGACTCTAGATTTATTAGACCCATATAAAAAGCAACATGACCTTGTTTTTGTAACCCAGGCAGACGGCTGAAATACATTTTGCAACATATGGAGAGGAACCTTGGAAGAAAGTGAAACAATGTTGTTGGCTCTGTAGCATTCTGAATATTTATATAAAATATGTTTGATGAAAGAAAAAAAAACATTTCCATGCAAGAATAAAGTGACCAAGAATGTCTTCAATTTTTTTAAATATACAAGGTTCCAATTCTAAGCAAGGCTGGGTGCAGACTACATAATATCAGTCCAATAATGGACAAACACAGATTTACAAGTTTGAAAACTAACACAATACCTGGGACATCTATAGATTTCCCAACAAAAACAACTAGCGGGTCTCATTTCACCTATTTTTTGAATTTTTAAGTGTGTTCCATGACTTTAACCTGCTGGAGCACAGACCACTGGTCTTTCACATGTAGTTTTTAACCCTTGGGTTAGAAGCATTATATCAAATTAATGACTCTTATTAGACTGAGAGACATTACTCTCTACATTTGGTATACACTGTGCATCAAAATACTCATAGTCTTTCTACTAACTGGAAAGGAAAATAATAATATAACATAGTGCCCACCACAAAAGACAAATACAAACAACAGACTAATGCTGTGATTCCAGCATTAGACTGTTTATTTGCAGAGCTACAGACAACCCTAAAGATGCTGTTCAGTGGCAAATGGGGATGATGGAACTTTATGAAGATGCTTCAAAAAACTTCATCAGTTGTAGCGGTTGTAGAGGTTGGCATGGTTTTCTCAGCAACCCCCAACGTCTTAACAACTTTATAACTCAAAATAGTTGAAATACCTGGAACACCCAACCAGTCAGTTAGAACTGCTGAGAGATTTCCAATGAGAGGGGAAATGTCTTCTAGATCTTCAACAGTTCCCACTGCATAGCACCTTTGGGATAACCATGATCTGGATGACAGAGAATTTCTACAGATATTTAACTTTAACTGCTTCACATCACATCCGGGGGTGGCACTTCACATTCTTACATTCATGTTAAATTCATTTGACTAAAATCTATTGTAGGAACTCATAAACCTTTTTACTTTCAAAAAGTATTTGAAAATCACAGTAGCTTTTAAAAAATAATTACAAAAATTTTTCAGGTTTTGGTATAGAGTCATTCTAATATAGTGAAAATGCAATTGGTTCTACATCACTAACCCACTAACATTTAGTTGGGAAACAGTGAATACCTCAATCAATGAAAATATCACAAGAATGGTACATTAGTGAGCACCCACCCAATGCAGGCGCTGTTCCCCAGAGGGATGACACAGGGGCCAAGCAAGGGTCAGCCATTGAATTAAACATGTAATTGCACTGATGGGTAAATAGTCAAGCAATTGCAGGGCCATGATAAGTAGCTGACAGCTTGAGATAAATGCTAATTGATGTTAATGGATGGATAACTTGCCTTGGCTCCAATTGTTTGATTGATGCTAATAAGATTTAGAATGAGTGGTGACTACATACAAATAGAATAGTCATAATTTTCTCATGCTGAATAAGCCATCCAGCTGGATTTCTGAAAGATGTAAAACTCTGCAGATGGACTAAAAAAATTGTTGGACAGGAGGTACATGCGTAACAACTGACAGAGGAAAAGCATGGTTGCTGAAGCAAATTAAAACAGTTGTATTAGTGGGAAAGTAGTATGACCTTCATACCACTGAAGAGAAGGGCTGGATACACAGATTGAGAAAACTAACACATATAACAAGACCAGAAAAAAAGACAAACATTATTAGGAGAATGATTAAACCTCGAGCTTGTGGCACAAAGTCAGCTAGAAAAGACCTTAGCATGACTGATCATACTGCTGGCCTAGCTGCTGCATCCCTGGTGATTGGGAAGAAATTTCAAATATACAGTACCATATAAAGAAGACAGTGGGAGGTAGGAGAGCGAGAGTTGGACAACGACCTACCAGAGCCACAGCACACTGCCCCACTTAACACACTCATATAAATAAAGTGCGTTTAACACATGAGCCAGTGTAGCTTAATGTGAACAATTACTTTGCAGATGTCAGGCAGGACAGAAAAGTTTCTGATATTACTGTTAACTACTAGTTGGACTGCCAAAGCTACATAAGTAGGGATAACAGCTGGACTACTAAGAGGGGTGTGGTATTCTGAAGAAACTGCCATCCAAGCACATACAATGTAGATATGAAGTCTGTGCTTGGATGAAGTAAAGAAATAAAAGGATTTAAAAAGGTTAGGTCAGGTCAATAGTGTGGTATATTTTTGGCAGCAATGTGCTCCAGTGATATATTGACAAATCATTTAAATGAAACCTGGGGTTGTCTGTAAAGGTTCTCAGTCATCCAGGTAAAGTTGTCTGAAGATTGAGTCATGGCAACTGGACTTCTTTCTTCCAAGTAGAGACGTTTCGTTCTGCATCCACAGAACTTTATCAATCTGAGTTAAGTTGGCTAGTGACCACAAATATCTGAATAGGCTCGTTAAGTGAAACAAAGGCAGGGGATTAGTGTGGGTAGATGTAACAACCCCATTTCTGACCGTTCCTCCAGCCCCCATTGGGTGGGTCGTTAAGAAGTGGAAGAAAGAAGTCCAGTTGCCATGACTCAATCTTCAGAAACCTGGGGTTCCATAGAAGTACTTAAACAACTTTTGGCACATTTAACTTTGTGTCCGGAATAAGATGAGCAAAAGCCTGGGTTCTGTCTGGAGATGAACTTTCACTAATTGTATGTTGACATCACTATATACGTCACTGTATGTGTGGTTATTTGATATTGAAGGTGCCCTGTGAATTATTTGATTTATTTAAGTCTATGCTGTGTCCTAGAAAATACCTACCATTACGGCCTAACAAACAAATGCATTTCCTACCTCGTAAAACACTTGCAAGGCCTGTTTTGTTGGATGTTGGAAAGTTGTTTTTTCAGGTTACCATGATGTATTTCTGTTGTACGTTACCATCAACAGCTGTTAATATGCATTGCTGTCCCCTGAAATTGTTAGACCTGTAGGTCCTGCCAGCGCCATGTCCGGGGCATACATGTGTCATAGTGTCTACATGTTGGTAGAGCAACAGATATCAACAATACCTGGATTTACCCATCAACACATTGATCAACAGCACCCCTAGTGGTCAAATACTCCACAGGGTACCTTTAATGTTGATGTTTTTCTCTTTGCAGACGACTCATATTTAAATTGCAACATATGCTTTCGAGTAAGGGCTTGGATTTAACAGATTAGGGCTAACAACAGTTTAGCATTAGTAAACTATAACTGAAAGAAATCTTCCTTACCATGTTTGTTAATTTAAACCCACCTACTTAGTGAGGACCATTGCAGAAAATCAGATCTTCACTTACTGTCCCATAAACTTTCAAAAAATGAGTTGATTTTATGTGGAGTTATACAGTGAAGTAGACGCGCAAAAGCAGCAGGTGAAAGATACTATCACTCACAGTAACAAGCACGAATATTGTTTCAAGAAATTGTATCATTGCAATTTAAGGCAATAGCAAATGAAGCTTAATTTTACAGTCTACGTGTGTAGTGTTTCACTTACAGTACATCATGGACAAAATGTCTATTCACAGCATTAATGTTAGTTTTCAGTGTTTCCGGGGACTTTATTTTTTGTCAGAATGGCCTTTAAGTTTAAAGCTAATAACTATAAAACATGACTGGGCAGTTAAAGGAACAAATTAAATATGAAATGGAGCTAAAAAAGATCTAACTGTAATTTAACCTGTTTATATGCTGTGTAGATGTTAACAGAGAACATCACTGCTTCCACTGTAGGGAGAAAGAGCATACTGTATGTTCTTTGTTTAATTTCACTGGACCATAAATGTTTTTATTCCCACCTCTTCAGTCAGTGGCTCATGACTGAATTCACTTATAGTGTGGAGGGTAAGTTGAGGACACTCAATAGATACAGGATGCACGAGCAGGAATGTGTTTCTTTGTTTAGTGAAATGTGTTCAGAAGACGCACAGTCCACGGGCATAGTTGCAATCTTTACAACAACTGCCTGCAGAAGTGCGCATTAGCCCATTTTCACTAATATTCATACACTGATATCATTTAGTTAAATCTCTTCTCCATTGCCAACTGCAGACATATAATCCATTACAGTTTAATTTTGCAGTGTGCCTCATTTCTTTTCTGTGTTAACATTTTGCCGATTTCATGTGTCCCGTGATATCTGACTTGTCCTGAACAAGACTTGAATTTGGATTTACTGGCTGTGCGCTTGTGATTTAGAAACAAGGTTGGCACTGGTATCCAAATGGCAAAAATGACTCCCATCCAGTGTCACACCTCTTTCCAAACTGTGCACCTGTCAGTCAGAGAAGGGGAAATCAGAACAAATCCAGGTAGCATTTCTTCAGTCATTTCTCTAAAATCCCAACACCAGTATGTTTTCACGAGCCAGTCCAGCAGGGTGAGTATCAGTCTGCATAGGCTGGGGCTTGAAAACACTCTAAGAAACCCTGTTCTAGAGGGGACACTTTTATTTCACTGGAAATCTGCCCTGACCATGTTCCCCAGTCCGCCCGCGCAGCAGCGTGCGGGACAGATAAGGAAGGGAACGGACAAGCACTACGTATGAATGTAATGCAACGTGCCATTTTCTAACCTCAAACCACAGCAGAGATGACAAACAACCAAACCTCAGATTCATCCTGAGAGGTTTTATTTGATTTTCTTTAATTTTTTTTTTGCTAGCAGTCTGAAAACTGAAGGTGGATTTGTTCTTGGAATGCCATGTGAAAGGGGGAGGGAGGGAGGGCACTATGTGAGGTGGTCTGGCATTTGTAATGTAGATTATTTGTCACTTGTCTTTCTTTCTGGTTAAATAGTAATTACTCTTCTGGAGCACAATAAATGATTTTAATATGCTGATATGTTTTGTTCTCTGGAGTCTTCATTTATTATTTTTCTGTGGCTGGTCTAATTTAACAGGTGAAGCACACGTCAACTCTTGCTTGTAAGTAATTACCGCCCGAGTTTTATTCGCAGCGTGATTAAATTTGTTTTCTACATCTTTAAGTAGAACAAGCTCTGCTGTCTGCAGCACGCATATCAAGACTGCAAGCTGACGCCTGTCAACACTTGGATGCATCCACCACATTGTAATAAGAAAACACAAGCGGGTAGCTGGTAAACACGGCGACGCTGCAGTGGGTGGAACATGCTGCTCCAAACTGTCTCTTTTTTCTTTCAAATCTTCCTCAATTTCTGTATTTGTGCTTTTTTACTTTTGTTTGTTATGGTGAACAGTATTGTTACATATGCAACCATTAACTGTACATTGTTGTTTACTGATTCCCAAGCCACCACAGATTACCTGCACAGTCTTCATCTGAACTTTCACTTGTCTCCTGTCCGTCAAAACAAATGCATCATGTGGTTTAAGTTCAGTTACAGTGCAACCTGAGCTCCTGCAGGTGAAGCTATTTTAAAGGATTTGGGTAAAGACAAAAAATTTGTTCCTGAAGATCACACCTTGCAGCTGTACTTATCCTAATTGGAGAATGTGGTTTTGGCAATAAGGAAAGTTTGATATATTGTCAAAAACAGCGACATTTGTCTTAAAAAGCTTGGTAACCTCAGATTAGGTTTCCTGGTTCAGATCTGTAATTTCATCTGTGATATTCTTTCTTTCTTTGTTGATGGCTATTTACTGCTACTACTAGGAACTGGGTAAACTCTCTCTCTCTCTCTCTCTCTCTCTCTCTATATATATATATATATATATATATATATCAGTATATATGTATCTATATATATATATATATATATATATATATATATATATATATATATATACTGATATATTTTTCACATTAAAAATGTCTTCAGTCTGACTGATCCCTCTGCAGAAATAACTTACTGCAGAGAGATAACGGCGACATTTTCATTGTCTTTATTGTAGACATTTTTGTATTTCTTTTGTTTTCACATTGCTTCCTTTAGCACCAATAAGGATTGAGCAGCTCCTAATATTTGTGTTTCAGCGCATGTCGGCTTTAGCTACATATGTGTGTAATAAGTGATTCGTGGCGCTCCGCCTATGGACTCCTGGGTCTGTTTCTGTGGGGTTTCCTCTGGGGTCCCGATGCCGCATCATGTTTCCTGTGATTTTAACTAGCACACCGATGCTAGCAGTCACACGCACACACACTGTCCAAAAATGAAAGAAAAAAAAAGAAAAGCCAAACTGGCATTTTGTTTTAGTGCTAATTGGAAATCAATCGGAATTCATCCTCCTTGGAAAACGGTGACATTTGCCCGCTCTTTGCCAATGATTAGAAACAAATTATGCTAGAGACTGACTGACATTTGGAGAGCACACGGCTGTTTGGAGTGGAGTGTAGAGGACCAACAGAGATGTATTTATGCTCTCTGCTGCTTCTACTGTGTGTGTGTGTGAGTGTGTGTGTGTGTGTGTGTGTGCGTGCGTGTGTGTGTGTGTGTGCGTGCGTGTCTGTGTAAATGCATGTATTTGCCCGAACAAGGGCATTCACTACTATGGGCTGCTCAGCCAGGGGGGGTTCTGTAGAAATAGCTTGATAAGGGCGGCTTATTTACCATAATAATGCATCTCATCTCTGCACATCAAACACTCCTGTCTGGTCTGATAACCCGCTCTTTAATTTAGCACAACTGTTTGATCTAGCTGTGCCGCCGCTGTCCCTGGGCCATTGTTGCGAGCTGCACAACAGTTGGGTAATTGCTGTGTACTTTAGCAGTGTTTCACAAATAGAAGCGTTATGTAACGTTTGTGCACCTATAGCGCGGGGCCTCAGTGACTGGTGGGAAACATCTGTGGGGAAACTTGCAATTACTTCTCATTCTCCAGCATTTAGCTCTTTTTTTACATGATGGACCTTCTTTGATTTGCTTATTAACACCACTTCAGCAGGGATGACACACATGCTGACAACACGTGTTGAGGTTTAATGGATGTTGTAAAGTGGACAGATGCTGTATACAGACTGAGTTGTGCTAAGGGCCTGGAAGTCAGGTTCTGGGGCTGCAAATTCAGCTGTGGTCATGGGAGGGGGCTGTAGTTCATTTAAGAACTCCCCAAGAAACTGCTGGCTGGAAAACAGTGGGTTTTACAGAAAGCTTAGTATTGCACTTCCATAAAATGAGAGAGTTACAGACAGATTTATTTTTTAAATGGTCTGATGTAGGAGTATAAGATTTGAAATCAATCCACTCTCCTTCATCCAGCCCTTCAGTTTTTGCTCTTATGATAGCATATTAAATAATTAGCTATAAAATGTACCAGTCAAGCAGAAAGTATCGGTCTACTCTGAATGGTGAGAGACGTGAGCCTCAATCTAAAACTGTTAAAAGAGTCACAGACACTTTTCACAACACTAAAAGTATGGTTTTGAGCTTATTTGTACTAAAAAATATTAGAAAAGAAGTTGTGTGTTGTAGTTACTAGACAGTTGGCCACTGCCCAACAAACTATATTTCATGGCTAAATCCAATATTGTAGATAATGCTTTGCATTTTAGTAACCATGAGATTTTACAAATAGACATTTAGTTGTATGAATAAATTCAAAATCAACAGGACCCGACTACCAAGTGTGCATGGTAATTAAGTTCTGCACACTTTTCCATGGATATGATTTTACTGTCCAAAAGAAACAACACTGTCTTTAAGAAAAGGCAGTAGCGAATGTAGTCAATATTCAGTGAGGTTAAGCCCCGCTCTGCAATATACAGGCCAAAAGTACTGCAATGGCAAGTCAATTCATTCATTTGGGTTGAAGATCAAAAGATTAATATGAGATGAACATTCAGAATTTCATTTTGTTTGATGATATTTTATTCATCTAGATGCATTAGACCACATATAACATTGCATGTTTTGTATCAGAGGACAGAGAGTGAGCAAAAGTACTGGACACGTGAACTGTCTATGAGAGGTAAACAAGTCATTTTGCATCTATGAGAGGAGGGAAAAACAACCAAAGGCACTGCACAAACACTGTGCACAGACAGTACAATACAACAATATGCAATATCGTGAAGAAAGAAAGAAACTACTGGTGTACTGAACAGCGTACACAGAGCGGGTCAGCCAAGGAACAGCTGATGTCAGAAGCATTGTGAGACCTAAAAGCAAGAGACCTAAGTTGCAGTTCCCTTTTTTGGACTAAGTGCATCAAGCCTGCGACCCGGTGACATCAGCAAACTTGGTATGCTTCTTCAGTCTTTTACTGTAGCCTCTTTGAATGGAATACTACAAGACAACAATTCAGAACTACACACTCATTTTATTTGCAGTTGGCCTACTAAGGTTGGCTAACCCTAAACCTAACCCTAACCCAGAAGTCAATCCAGGTTTTCTGATTAATTGCTTCTGTCGCCATCATGTTCTTTCCCTTTACTCTAGGTTGACTGAACTCCTACAAACGTAGTGTCAAAAGTGCGTACAGAAGTAGCCTGATTCAACCTACTGTAGAACTTCTGGAGTTCAATACACAGATATATACCGCATATGTCACTGGGAAGTGTACTTGAAAAAGCTAATTGGAAGCGCTGTGTACAATGGAACTATCCAGCTAAAGATGGACATCTGAACTACATGGCTGTTGGAAGATAATTGTAATAATTGTTTGTGATTTCTGTCGTGTTTTTATTTTAAACTCCATTTTTGTCCACTTTTTTTCTTCAGCATATTGTAATAATATGGTGATTTACCCACAGTTTTTTTTATATCAAGCTTTGTTCATTTGAAATGAGAGTATTTGAGAGTTTGTTCTCGTCAGTTTGTTGGGTTTGGGTGTAAAATGAAGATTTTACATATTTAACATTCAATTTACCAAAATAAAGTGTGTGTTGATTTCATTTTGCAAACATATTTTACAGGTTATATAAATATTATATTATATTTATTTTTTATAATTAGAATTTTCTTTGACCTCTTTTGCTAACTTTGTTATGTGTACTATGTTCTTTTCGTTATCAAGCAAAGTTAATCCAACATGCAAACCATACTGTATTATATGTTATGTTATATTGTATTGTACTTTAAAATGTGTCCCAAAACACATCTGAAAAATGTTTAGTTTTTCTTTAGACACCATGATGCAAATGCAGTCTGCACCACATGAGCTCAAACACTGTGATTTGAATGGTTGCAGCGCACAGTGATGTAAAGGCTTGAATCCAGCTGTTTCAAAGACATTTCTGGTTCTTGTGTCTTTCATAAAGGCAATCAAGTTTGCACAGAACTACTTTACAGCAAATTAACTTTTAGGGGGGGTTACATTTCAGGAGGAAGGATTAAAACAATAAAAAATATTAAGTGGAATTCCCTAGCTGCTTATTAGATATCCAAAAATTTGCTCAGCTTTAAGGCAAATGAGTCACACTTTTCCCTTTAACAAGCAGTTTGAATCACTCTTTTGTTCCATTCCTGACGACACACGCAGAGGAAACCTTTGTTCATTGTCTGTGTTCAATTTAATTGGGATTCGCTGAGTTTCTGCATCGTTTGAGTCGGTCCACTGGATGCTACCCTCAGGTAAGGCAATTATAATCAGCACGCCGTCTCTCTGTTGTTCAAGGCTCTGCTTTTTCTCAAAGAGCGCCTTGGATAAAAAAAACAAAAAAACACACACACCCACAATGGACTTGATCGGAGCTGTGTTTACAAGTTTAATGATCAAATGCTTTTGGATTACAAATAACCTCTGTTCAGTGTGTCACTGATTGTATTTTTGGGTTATCATAACTGCAAGTAAAAGAAATAAAAATGCTCTTCCAGCTATTAACACATGTAAAATGTATGTTTAAGATTTGCAAAAGTAATGCTACTTCACATATGTAAATGCTGGCTCACTTTAATTCCATTTGATGACAGTGGCGTGCAAACACAGACCCATATTGTATGAGTCGGAAACAAGTTACTGTCAACACAAGCAAACGAAGCTTTTCTCTCGTGTTTCATCCTATGTCTACAAGCGATCGGCCTGCCGTGATTGAACCAAACAAATTAAATCTGAGAGGATCTGATGCTTCTCCCAGCCTGTCCGTCTGAATATGTTTGAGCTTAATGAGATCTGGCAGACAGCCTCCTTCCTGTTGTGTCTCTCTGGAAGTGAAGAAAAGTTGGAACTCCTCATAGTAAAGCTAATTTAACAAATCTGACAGCCTCTGCACCAACACATCCATTGGAAACTGCATAGCATGCATAGATAGGCAGCATCAGCACCTTGAATTATGCAGAGAGGCATAATAATACAAATAATTTTATTGTTTTACATTTTAGAAACATTCCTGTAAAGTTAGACTTATACAGTAGATCTTCATTCTCCTGTCTGTTCACTGCATTAATTTAAATTGTGCAAACTGTATCAAAAGCCAAACAGGCCACGATTCCACTTCCTGGTAGTGGAAAGTCAGATTAACACAGAGATTAAACCTTTTTTGGCTTTCTATAGTCCCGTGTTCTGTGAATATTGATCACAGATAGATTAATTTACCAAGAAGTAATGAGCACCTTGTTCCTCCTGCTCTGTGTTCACTGCAGGAACGCTGTAATTTGCTTTTACTGCATATTGTAGACTACATATAGAAATAATAATGTTTTACAAACACTGCCAATAATGAGTTTGCTGTACACTGTGTCCATTCGTTTTCTAATCTAAGTCATATCATATCAGAATATGCACCATCTAAAGCCTTAAAATTTAGAACAGCTAGAATAAACTAAGACTAAACTTATTACAATTACAGTTTACAGCCCAATCCCTAAGTTGTTATCATTTTGGCTCTGTATACCATCACAACATACTGTATGGGTAATTATACTACCAAGATGTAGAATTGTGTGTAAATCTGATTTAATTTGAGGTTTTTGTCTAAAACTTTGGAGGAACTGTTCAGGAATTAAAACTACTATGATTTATATAAATCACCATTTAGTTTCTGTGGTGTCTGATGTGACATAACTAATATAATCATAAATTCAATTTTCAGTTTCAGTCTTTAGTTGCAAAGCCAACGAGTGTCTGAAGTGTGCATGCAGAAATCCCACTGTGCGGTGGACATAGAAAAAATCAGGTGGGTTAAATGTTTCAGGTTCAGTTGTCACATAACTTAGAGAAGACTGAAATGTATGTATTTATTTTCATTAAATCAGATTTTAGGCTTTAAATTTGTGCTTCACAAAGTATATAAAGGTTGTGGCTACCAGTGGCAGCTGTGAGCATACTGCTGGGGACCAGGTTACATATCAAGGACAGGTGTGTGTGTGTGTGTGTGTGTGTGTGTGTGTTGGCCATTGTTGATGTCACTGCAGTGGACATTTTGAGGGGTTCTGTGTATCAGAGTGTTGAAACACCAACAACACATTAATTACCAGCATTCGTTCAGGTAAGTGACATTAGTTGTTTATCTGCTATATCAGAAGTTATTGTGTTATTGTACTGCTGTGTGTCTGCAGACACACAGCAGTACCCCAGTTTGTTCATGTGGACCAACTTTTGTGTTGCTCTGTGTCAGATGTTTTAGCTTTTGTCAAACAAAAGCCAATTTTGACCTAAAGCAGAGATCAATAGTTCACTGGGACATTTAATGTTTCACAGTGGATTTCTCGTATTGAAGGTGTGATTAAGTAAAATCAATAGTGCTTTATCAGAGGCCCAAATGAAAACATTAATCCAGACCTGACGTGCATGATAACCTGTACACTACTGCGGCAAACCACAAACACACTGCAACTTTAATGTAGTTGCTCTGAACTGTTTAGCTGGTTTAAAACACCCAATATCACCAACCTCTCTCACTCAGTGACAGGGGGACTAAACCTCTGTGAGTGAAGAGATGATGCAGTGTGCTGTCAAGTGCTGCCTTCTACCTACTGATTTCTAATTATGAAGGTTTCAGCCTCAGTTTGCTAAAATTACCTTTATAGTGCAAAGGTTTGGAGTCACACCAAAGCCCCACTCGGAAGTGAAGACCACTGCACAGAATGTGAATGGAATGAGCACTTTTCTGTTTCAGTCTTGTTAGAATAAAAGGATTCATCCTCTCTGTGGAAGCAGTTGTATGAATAAATGACAGACTTGTTTGACCTCCATCTGTTAGAAGTTGTAAGTGTGCCTGGCCTCCACTTAGCCCTGATCCAGGTCTGTTTTAACTATTTCACTTACTCAAGCAGGTAAAAAACATTTTGCTGGAATAATTGATATGCAAACTCACATTTTCAGCAGCTTATGAAAAAAAAAAAAAACGATTGCACAAAAAAACTGTCAAAATAGTGCACAGTGTCACCTACGTTAGTTTTCTGACAATTTAGCTGTTGCAGGGTGCATCCCTGATAAAGCAGAAGGTTTGTTTAATCAGACCCGTCCACCTTCTCCCACTGTTCCATGGTGCAGTTCTGAAGCTCACGTGGCTGTTTTAGGAGCTTTTGGCAGTGGACAGTGGATCAGCATGAGCTGATTAGTCTGCAGCTATGCAGCCCAATATGCAGAAAGTTGTTGATCATGGCCACCATTACATCTTCAGCACTTAGTGCTACAGTACCTTTTCAGTCAGATTGAACCAGCTGGCTATGAGCCTGTCATCTGTTCACCGTCTGTCCTTCCTCAAACCACTTTTGGTAGGTACTAACCACTGCATACCAGGAACACCAAACAAGACTATCTGCTAGCAGAAGACCAATGGCATTTTTAGGAAGAACCTACAGTATGTGGACTAACTAAACTATGTAGATTAAAACATCTGAATATAGCATTAAGTAATGTGAATGCAGCATTAGGTCTGTGACACAACAGGCTGCACATCAACAGAACTAGAGGCAAACAGATCCTATTGTTATATTTCTCTGTTATGTCGTCTTTGTCTGGACCAAAAAAGTGTCTATAGGAAATAACTCTCTATACCAGCAGGTGGCAGTAGTCTGTGTTCGTCATTCAGCAAGGGAAAGCAGATTGCAGATTTTCAAACCATAAAAAAGCAGCAACTGTTTAATAATTTCACAGCACTCTCGCTCAGCACATACACTTTAAGGTACTGAACAAGCTGCTGATAGGGCCAATGGGCACTGACTAATGGCTCATCAAGACATGTAGCTCATCAACAGCTTGATATGTTGCTGCTTTTACATTTATGGTACAATTAGTTAGTGCAGCAGTACTTTTCTATAGGCTGATCTGGATTGTGCATGAAAGTAAACAAGCCATCTCTGAGCCAATTTAAGCTTTGAATTACTTGTAAAGTTTTCAGCAAGAAATGTACATATCCGAGACCCTGCGGAACCTGCTACATGTTAAAACATATTTTCATATTTTACAGCAAAAATGTCAAATGAGTTCATAATACATATTTCTTCATTTGACAAACTATGTGGCAAATGTCCAAAAACCTAAAATCAGGTTATTGAGGGTTAGGTGCTTAATCTGTACATGAATTAAACTTTAATTAGACTTGTCAAAATATAATGGACGTTTCTCAGAGTTTCCTCTTTGAGACAGTGGAAGGAGTCCAGCAAGGACCTGACTCCGCATTAGGCAGCTTCATCTGGATGCCAAGTTGATCTTTCCATAGCCTGAAAAAAATGTGGTCAGTATGGTCTTTGTGAAAAGAGAGCAGCCAAGAAACCAGTTTTTGTGTTTCTAGTCTAAAAAAACTAATCCAACAATGGCCTTTGCTCAGTACTGTATGCATATTTTTCTTTATGTTATGAGCAGCATCAAGTACAAAAGTGTGTGTGTAGTACTTCAACTTGAGTAAAGAATTTGAACTGCTACTTGTACTTGTAATGGGGTAGTTTATTTCCTTAGGCAGGTACTTTTGGTACAATTTGCCTTGAGTAATACCTGAGTAATAAGGTTATCTACTTTGACTATGACAGTGTTTCAGTTTAATCAGACATAAGTGCCGGATGTGGAAGCTTAAGAACTTTTCTTTGGGTCTTGCTTCAGGTTTTTTCCTGTGTGTAGGGGAGAGCGCAACAGGCAGCTTTCCTCAGTGGAGTGGAGTCGGTACAATGGATTGTAGACCTAGATTACTGTGGAAGGTACAGATGAGTTAACCACTCTGCAGGTTGGTGTCAAAGCTTGAAACCTGATTAACAATGGCGATACTAAGACATTCTGCTGCATTTTGGATGGGAAATTCAAAACCTTTTTTGATGCATTGTTCTGTTGTTTGTTCTATAAACTACTGGAGCATTTTGGGGCATTGTACAGTATATACCAAATTATCTGTTTAAATGAAGAATTAAACACTGAAAAAGCCAGGTTAGATCTCAGACAATGATCATAACTTGGGTTTAACGTCGTTAAAATTACTGCAGAGTAACTGCTCTTTATTTTTTGTGTGTATATAGCTGCTGTCCTGTACGTCAAAATCAACAGTGTGCATTACGATTTGATTGGTGTTAACAGAACAGTGTTCACATCACATCACATCAGGCAGGGATGGCAATCAGCAGCATTGTTCCGGTGTGCTCTACGGTGCATGGAACCTCATTTAGAAATGGCAGGTGCTGTAAAAACAAGTATATACACAGAACAGCAGGGAAAAGGAGACTTATGAGTCTCAAATATGCTTTGATGTATAGATATGCATCTTATACTGATGCTAAAGTTACCCTTTGCCCTTACTACTACACAGCATAAATGACAGTCATTTAGACTCGCACCCGGGGGGGGGGGGGTTGTTTCAA